>JAHCHA010012205.1:0-23109 GCA_027742795.1 Vigna hirtella | reverse complement strand
CCTTACCAAGGTCATGAGCCCAAATTGCTAAAGGTCTGGCTGCCACAATTAAGGCCCAATAACCCTGGGTTCAAATTTTTAGGTCCTTACAGTAGGTGTTCGCCCTTAAATTGAAATCTTAGGTTTGAATCTTAATCGTTCGGTCATGGTGAACTAGTGATTATAAGCGTTCGTCCTAAATTGGTATTCTCAGGAAGTGATCTTGAGCGTTCGGTTTTAATTTGATAGTCTTAAGTTTGAATCTTGAGCGTTCGGTATTATTATGTGATTAGTGATTGATAGCGTTCGACCTGGATCAGGTATTCTGAGGTTTAGATTGTAAACGTTCGGCTTTGGTGTATCAGTGATTTTTAGCGTTCGATCTTGATCCGATAGTCTCAGGCTTCAATCTAATGTGTTCAGTCATATTATGTGTTAGTGAACGTTCGATCGTGTTAGTGTTTTTGCAATTAGTGATCGTCCATAGTGAGCGTCCAATCTTGGTGATGTTTTCTGGTTGGTGATCGTTCATATGGAACGGTCGTTCTTGATGACGTTTGTAGTACACGCCTTAGGTAGCGTTCGGTCTTCATGATGTTTGATCTTTGAGCGCTCGTCCAAACAGTGATGAATTCAGTATGGTGTTCAATGGTTTAGCGTTCGGCCTAAGTATTAATCTCATGACGTTCGTCCAAATATTGTGCAATTTAATTTGGTACTCGGTTTTAGCGTTCGGCCTGATAGTATAGGATCTGATAGCGTCCGTCCAACAGTGTTGACATCCGTTTTTTCCTTGATGTTGACATCCGTTGAAGGATGTCACCTCTGTTTAAAGGTTACGATTTTTATTTTAGGGTTTTATTTGAGAGTTTATTCGAATACACACCTTGAGGAAGTAACACATGTAAGGACGTACGTTCTTTTTAAAATGAAAGTGGTGGGGGAGGTGGCTCACTTTCGACTGCTGGTGGAGAGTGTGAGGATGCACGTTCTCTTTCTTTTATAGTGGTGGGACTTCCTGTTCTGGAGTGGTGCAGCTGTTGGTGGAGGGTGAGTCACTCCACTTTGAAGTGCTCCAACCACCGAGAATCACCACCATCTCCATTATTAGGGGGCTTTGCAGATTGGAAGAGTTGCTGCAAATCTGGGAGAGGAGAAGTGGAGAGCTTTTGGATTTGGAAGGAGATCAAGTCACTGTATTTCTAGATTCAAGGAAGTCTTCAAGAGGTAAGGGGTTTAACTTGGGATATATCATATTGTATGATGGGTAGAAGGTAAAGGGAGTTAGATCTTTCGTTTGATTGTTGAATTTTTACTGTCTTTGAAGCAAATATGAGAATTTGGGGATGAAAATTGGGAGTTTCTGGGTTTCTGGAAATCTGGTGCGATTCTGCACAATTCTGCAGAACGCGCGTTCGTCCAAATGGCTCGATCAAATTAGTGGTCGGCAAAAATTCCTGAGCGTTCGGTTTTATTTTCTTATGTACCCAGCATCAGCGTTCGTCCATGGGTGAAACTTAGTGTATATTAGACGTTCGTCCCAATAGTGCTTGACTAGTGGTCGGCAAAATAACCGTTCGGTCTTATGTCCTCCAGTAACGAGCGTTAGCGTTCGTTCTGGGCATATTTTGGTGAGCGTTCGTCGATCGGTCTTCGTATATGGGTGACTGTAGTGTTCGGCTGAATTTAGTATGATTAGGCTTAAATCTTGAGCGTTAGATTTTGATGTTTTAGTGATTTCAGCGTTCGATCTAAATTGATATTCTTAGGTTTGAATCTGGAAGGTTCGTTTTTGGGAGTATTAGTAAGTGTTCAGTCTTTAATTTGATATTCTTAGTTTAAGATCTTCAACGTTCGTTTTGGTGAATTAGTTATCATAGCGTTCGGTCTTAAATCTGATGTTCTTGTGTTTAAATAATGAACTTTCGATTTTGGTGAATTGTGGATTTTAGCGTTCGGTGTTGGGGAATTGTTGATTTTGAGCGTTCGGTCTTAAGTTGGTATTCTTAGGTTTGGATCTTGAACGTTCGGTCTTGGTTTAATTCTGATTGTGAGCGTTCGGCCTTAAGTAAGTATTCTTAGGTAGTTTGTAGCGTTCGGTCTTAGGGTATTAATGATGGATGGTGTAACATCCCAAAATATAGTAATTACGATAAATTAGAACTAATCACATTTTCATGATTAAACAGTACAGTCTTAACTAAATCAGCTATCAAAAGCCGAACGTTAACCAAATACAGGGTTCAGAAAAATTTAATACAGGAATAACCAAGGTCCGATGACGAACGGTTTACAAAAGCTAATAACCGAACGTCCAAAAATTTTAAGTAAACTAAGCCTACTGGACGATCTAAGTCTCGGCCTTCACTTCAACTTCCACCAGGTTTTCTTCTTCAACCACTTCCTCCAAAAGGGTATCTCCATCTGCTCACATCCACACGGATGATCATTGCATTGACAGGACGGACGTACATAAACAGCAGACAACACAAGGAAACGCAAGGGTAAGCTTAGGTAATTTAATTCATACAATCAACATACAAATCAACATATGCAAATCAACATACAAGAAATACAACACTATATCAGCATAACATTAATCATCCAAAACTCCCATAAGACCGACCGTCCAGACTGTATGAATCTATGTATCTACAGGCGTTCATGCACCCGAGGTTAGCCCTATCAGTTCAAAGTACTCCTAAGGACTAGGACCTCCTGCCATTCCCACACATGACCTGCCCCCTCTATGTGAGTACGAGCACTCACGGAATATCAGGATAAACTGCCATCAGTAGCTTTACCATAGTCATACTACACTACTACTCATATTCAAATAATAGAGACGTTCCTCCTTGGAACGCTCGTTCAAGATACATAATCATAGTTCCATCTCTTATATTGTTCGCACATTATAATATTTCCTTTAAATCACATTTTCATTCTTAGTTCCACTTTCATAAAATGACGAGCGTTCAATCCTCTTCATAATGAGGACGAACGTTAAGAGCGAGACCAAAAGGTTCTCTTTTCCGGAAGAATAAAGCTGACACACTTTTCAGGACGAGTGACATGACAATTTGAATCAGTTAAATGGACTGAATCTAGAACGATTCGATTTATACTTAGCATAAATTAGGTACCAAGATTCGAGGCCAAAGCCCACTGGATAGAACTACAAAAGGCTAGTATTAAATGTACCAAGAACAAATTTAGTTAAAGTAGACCGACTGTCAGTCAATGACCGAACGTCAATTATACAATTTGGACGAACGCTATTTAAGTCCGTTCAGGAATCAAAGGTAAGGACGAGCGTTCAGTATAAAACCGAACACTACTTAGGATGAACGCTAGGTAGATGACCGAGCACTAATTAGAACGAACGCTCGGTATAAGACCGAACACCGATTTGGACGAACGCTTAGTATAAGACTAAGCGCTACTTATAACGAACGCTGGATATAAAACCGAGCATTACTAATATAACTTCAATTAATTTATGATCGTCGGGTACCACTAGGCTGAACCGAACACTCAAACCTAGCCTTTCACAAGAGGACGTTCGTTCTCAAATAGAATCCTTTCCAAATGAAAGGATTCCTTACCAATCATTTTCATTGGAATACCGAACGGTCTAAGACCGTCCAGTGACGTACGTACATAATCATAATGGGTATTTCTTATAAAAATCCATATTATCCAAATTCCAGATTTATTATATCAGCTCATACTCTATAATTTAATATCAAAATATCACATTACAGACTTTATAAGATTCTCATTTATCATTCATACCAAGCAACCATCAGCATATGAATCAACCAATACATACCATATTCATTCATTATAGCAGCGATCGTTCATAACTAATACATCAACATACATCTCATACGTACAATCAATATCGAACATGCATACCACATACAGTATCAATTAAATTACATTAAGCTTCCCTTACCTGGTTCAATAGTGAAAATCCAATTGTAAGGGTTCAGTTCGTCCTCTTACAGCGTTCTTCCCTCAGATTCACTCAACAACTTTCACTTAATCTAAAACACCAAAAATCAGAAACAACTTAGACCTATAACCCATGCATGCAACCAGAACTTGGTTCGCATGAACTAAATGGACGAACGATCAGAGACGAGAACTTACCAGCTCAGATCCCAGTTCTGTTCGGTCCAAAACGACGCTCACGTCTCAGGGAACGTTTCCACGGTCTCTGAAAGTTGATCGGAGAAGAAGACGATGAGTTACAGCAGAGAGAAGATGAAAGGGTTCTAGAGAGAAGGAGGAGAAAAATGCAAGGTTTGATTCAGAGGAAGAAGAAAGGTGTATGCGGAAATGAGGAGAAGGTTTTTCAGAAAATCAGCTTTCTTCCCAATTCAAACGAACACACTCTCCCCTACCGACACCTGGCTTCCAATACTGACTTCAGAACCTTCCACCGTGACACTTGGCAAGGAGACAGAGAGAATGAAAGTGCGTTTTTAATGCACTGCAGAGGGGTTTTCGGGATTCATTAAGGGATGTGACCGGTAATTATGGGTGTGCACTTTCCGAGGTCTCACATTCCTCCTAACTACAAAAATTTTCGTCCTCGAAAATTAAAGCTTACCCGGAAACAAATGAGGATATAACTCCTTCATAGCGTCCTCCACTTCCCACGTTGAGTCACCAGTCTTTGCGTCCCACACCATCTTCACTAGACGAACGTCTTTCCCTTTGTAGTACTTGGTGCGACTATCTTCCACACGAACGGGTTGCATCTCTAGTGTTCGGTCTTGGTGAAGCCGGACGTCTTCCAACTCCAGTATGTGTGAGGGATCAGCTATATACTTCCGGAGTTGGGAAACGTGGAAGACTGGGTGAAGGTTGGACAGTTGAGGAGGTAAAGACAACTCGTACGCCACTGGTCCGATCTTCTTCAGAATTTGGTACGGTCCTATGAATTTGGGAGATAACTTCTTTGGACGAACGACCCTTCCTACTCCAGTGATCGGATTTAGCCTAAGAAAAACGTGGTCTCCTGCAGCGAACTCTAAGGGTCTTCTTCTCTTATCAGCATAAGATTTCTGCCTGCTTTGAGACGTCTTCAACCGCTCTTGGATCAATTTCACCTTCTCGGTCGTTTGCTGAATCAATTCAGGTCCGGTCAGCACGTTCTCTCCTTCCTGGAACCAACAAAGTGGCGTTCGACATTTTCTTCCGTAGAGAGCTTCAAACGGTGCCATTCCTATGCTTGCTTGAAAACTGTTGTTGTAAGTGAATTCCACTAGCGGCAGAACCTCATCCCATACTCCCATATGATCTAGTACGCACGTCCTCAATAAATCCTCGAGCGTCTGGATGGTTCGCTCAGATTGGCCGTCCGTCTGAGGGTGATAAGCCGAACTCATATGCAACTTGCTTCCCAATTCTCCTTGTAAAGATTGCCAAAACCGAGATGTGAATCTCGTGTCTCGGTCCGAAATGATGCTCGAAGGAACTCCATGCAACCGAACGATCTCTTTAATGTACAGCTTGGCCAAGTTGGTCATCGACATCTTCAAGTTAACGGCTAGGAAGTGGGCGCTCTTCGTTAGTCTATCCACGATCACCCAGATTGAATCATGATTTCTGACCGTGCATGGTAGATGGGTCACGAAATCCATGGAGATGCTGTCCCACTTCCATTCTGGAATCTCCAACGGCTGCAGCAAACCGCCCGGTCTTTGGTGTTCAGCCTTCGCTCGCTGACAAGTCAAACAGGATGCCACAAAACGTGCCACGTCACTCTTCATTCCCGGCCACCAGAATGATTTTCGAAGGTCTTGATACATCTTAGTCATGCCAGGATGCATGCTAAGACGGCTGTGATGCCCTTCCTCCAATATAATTCTCTTCAGCTCACCATCATTTGGAACGCACGTTCTACCCATATAGCGTAGTAAACCGTCCGTTCCAGTATTGAACTCCTTAGCCTGATCTGTACCGAGCGTACTTAATATCTTAACCAACTCTTCGTCCTCACGCTGCTTCATTCTGATTCGATCGAACACATCACTAGTGATTCTAAGGTTACAACATCTAATAACGTTCGTTCCTAAATCAAACTGCAACCTTAGGTCCCTAAAACTTTCTACCAAACTTAGCTCTTTAACCATCATTGCCGAGACCCTGACTGCTTTCCTACTCAAAGCGTCCGCCACCACATTAGCCTTTCCGGGATGATACATCAGTTCAAACTCATAATCCTTCAAGAATTCAAGCCACCTCCTTTGCCTCATATTCAACTCCTTTTGATCAAAGAGGTACTTGAGACTCTTGTGATCACTGAAGACTTGGAACGTTGCTCCATACAGGTAATGCCTCCAAATCTTTAGTGCAAACACGACTGCTGCTAACTCCAAGTCGTGCGTGGGGTAATTCTTCTCATGAACTTTCAGCTGCCTAGAAGCGTACGCCACTACCTTCCTTTCCTGCATCAGTACGCAGCCCAAACCTTGATAAGACGCATCACAATATACTTCAAAAGGTTTGGCTGTGTCAGGAATGACTAACACTGGGGCGCTCGTCAATTTTCTCTTCAATTCTTGGAAGCTTTCCTCACACCGATCGGTCCAGGCGAACGGTTGATCCTTCCTGGTGAGATGAGTCAGCGGAGCTACTATCTTGGAGAATCCCTCAATGAATCGTCTATAATAGCCCGCGAGCCCCACGAAACTTCTAACCTCTGTGACCGAACGTGGACTCTCCCAATCCAGTACTGCTTTCACCTTGGCCGGATCCACTGAAATACCTCCAGCAGAAACGACGTGCCCCAAAAACTGGATTTCCTTCATCCAGAATTCACACTTTGATAGCTTAGCATACAATTCTTTCTCCCTCAACACGCTCAACACTGTCCTCAAGTGGTCTTCATGCTCGTCATAGCTCTTGGAATAAATGAGAATGTCGTCAATAAACACCACCATGAACTTGTCTAGGTACGGTCTGAAAATCCTGTTCATATAGTCCATGAAGATTGCAGGTGCGTTCGTCACTCCAAAAGGCATCACCACATATTCATAATGTCCATAACGAGACCGGAAGGCAGTCTTCTGAATGTCCCCCTCCTTCACTCTAATTTGGTGATAGCCCGAACGTAAATCAATCTTCGAAAATACGCTCGCACCCTACAACTGATCCAGTAGGTCGTCAATCCTTGGCAGTGGATACTTGTTCTTGATGGTCAGCTTATTGAGTTGTCTATAATCAATGCAGAGCCAAGAGCTGCCATCCTTTTTCTTTACTAACAACACAGGCGCTCCCCAAGGTGAAACACTCGGCCGGATGAACTTCTTATCCATCAACTCTTCAATTTGTTTCTTGAGTTCGACCAACTCGGCTGGTGCCATTCTATAAGGTTGAACCGAGATGGGTGCGGCAGTTGTTACTAGGTCGATCGTGAACTCCACCTCACGAACGGGAGGCAGTCCAGGAACTTCGTCCGGAAAGACATCCGGGAATTCATCCACTACCGTTCGTCCTCCACTGATTTCATTGTTGGACGATCGCTCAAAATTCACTTTCCCCGCCTCTTCGTATTCATGCGTCATTATCAGAAAACAGCTCGCTCCTTCCATGATGTCCACCTTCAACTGACCGAGCGTGACTGATAATTCCTCCTCATCTTCATTCGGAAAGACTAACTCCTTCTTCCCACAATCTATGAGAATCCGATTGGTAGCCAACCAATCCATCCCCAAAATTACTTCTAAGTCTTGAAGGGGTAAACAAATGAGGTTAACCTTAAATCTACGCCTCTCAACTTCTATAGGACATCTAACACAAACTGTAGATGTCTTAATCCCACCAGCCGCTGGGGTTGACACCACCAAATCGAACTTTAAGTCACTCTCCACTAACCCCATTTTCTCAACGCACGCCTTCGAGATGAAGGAATGAGTTGCCCCCGAATCATACAGTACACAACAGGGTTTTCCAAATAACATGCAAGTGTTGGTGATGAGGGTACCTGAACGAGCAGCTTCAGCACCCGTGATAGCATACACTCTCCCCACCGCCTGCGCTCGTCCACCTCTTCCTTGTTGCGCCCTTCCAGCGTTCGGCGGCCTCATTGCCGCTCGTCCTCCCATATTACATTCGCTATCCAAATGCCCATTCTGTCTGCAATGATTGCAATATTTTCCTCCTGGTAATTGAGGACAAGCCCACCGATAGTGCGGTCCTCCACACTGAAAGCAAGTCACACTCTTCTGCTGTCCAGATTGGCCAACTGTAACCAATGCTTGCGACCCACTAGGGGCTTGGGTTGGACGAACGTATGGGGATCTCCTCACGTTCGCAGTATTTCTTGCTAACACCGGCCCCCTACTCACTTGCTGTTTCTTCTGTTGCTCTGCCTCTACAACGTTCTTCTCCAATACCTTTGTTCTCTCGACCATAGCAGGGAAGGATCTAATGCACAGGCTGGATATCAATACCTTCAAGTCACTTCTCAGCCCGTTCTCAAACTTCTTGCATTGCCATTCTTCACTCGTAGCCATGGTATTAAAACGGACCAGGTGCTTGAATTTATTGGTGTACTCCGAGACGGACATACCACCTTGTACCAATTGAAGGAATTCCACCTCCTTAGCAAACCGTACACTGTCCGGAAAATATTCTTCATAAAATTTAGTCCTAAACACTTCCCAGGAGATAGGACTTTGAGCTTCAGCCAATAACATCTTCATACTTGACCACCAATGGCTAGCTTCACCAGTCAATAAATATTCAGTGTACGCCAAACGGTTGTCATCTGGACATCTTTTGGCGTTGTAAATTCTTTCCATATCTCTCAACCACTGATCCGCTTCATCCGGGAGACCTTTTCCATTGAATTTGGCAGGGTGGTGTTGTAGGAAGCTTTCCAAACTCCACTCTGCAGGTTGGGCGGCGTTAGAAGATGACGCCCCTGCTGTGCCCCTGGTAGCGGCAAGGATATCCATCAGTTGCCTCTGCGTAGCTTCCGAGTTGGCGCAAGCGGCCTCCAAACTTTGTAAAGCATTCTGATTTTGCTGCATCAGAGTGGCATTTTGTTCCATCAACGTAGTATTCTGCTGTTGTAACCTATCTATCACTGATTCCAACAGCCTAGCGTTGTTGGACGTGTCAGACTCATTAGGCTGTGGGGGAGGAGGGAGCCTAGGAGCCATTCGTTCTCTGGAACAGAGAAAAACGAGCGTTAGTTATGTTCAAAGAGTTGAAAAATAACTCATTAAACACATATTAAGCACACAGCAAAAACACAGTGTACCTATAACCTACAGTGTCCTTTAAGAGAATAAAACTGCTCTGATACCACTAATGTAACATCCCAAAATATAGTAATTACCATAAATTAGAACTAATCACATTTTCATGATTAAACAGTACAGTCTTAACTAAATTAGCTATCAAAAGCCGAACGTTAACCAAATACAGGGTTCAGAAAAATTTAATACAGGAATAACCAAGGTCCGATGACGAACGGTTTACAAAAGCTAATAACCGAACGTCCAAAAATTTTAAGTAAACTAAGCCTACTGGATGATCTAAGTCTCGGCCTTCACTTCAACTTCCACCAGGTTTTCTTCTTCAACCACTTCCTCCAAAAGGGTATCTCCATCTGCTCACATCCACACGGATGATCATTGCATTGACAGGACGGACGTACATAAACAGCAGACAACACAAGGAAACGCAAGGGTAAGCTTAGGTAATTTAATTCATACAATCAACATACAAATCAACATATGCAAATCAACATACAAGAAATACAACACTATATCAGCATAACATTAATACAAGAACTTGGTTCGCATGAACTAAATGGACGAACGATCAGAGACGAGAACTTACCAGCTCAGATCCCAGTTCTGTTCAGTCCAAAACGACGCTCACGTCTCAGGGAACGTTTCCACGGTCTCTGAAAGTTGATCTGAGAAGAAGACGATGAGTTACAGTAGAAAGAAGATGAAAGGGTTCTAGAGAGAAGGAGGAGAAAAATGCAAGGTTTGATTCAGAGGAAGAAGAAAGGTGTATGCGGAAATGAGGAGAAGGTTTTTCAGAAAATCAGCTTTCTTCCCAATTCAAACGAACACACTCTCCCCTACCGACACCTGGCTTCCAATACTGACTTCAGAACCTTCCACCGTGACACTTGGCAAGGAGACAGAGAGAATGAAAGTGCGTTTTTAATGCACTGCAGAGGGGTTTTCGGGATTCATTAAGGGATGTGACCGGTAATTATGGGTGTTCACTTTCCGAGGTCTCACAGATGGCGTTCGATCTTGATCATCTTTTTCTCAGGCTTCAATCTTAACGTTCGTTCCAGCAGTATCCAATTTGAGTGAGGTGGTCGGATTTAGCATTCGGTCGAACAGTGTTTAATCCTGTGAGATGTTTGGTTTTAGCGTTCGACTGAATAGTGTTCAATTTTAATATGGTGTTCGATGGTCTAGTGTTCGGCCTAAGTACTCGATCATAGCGTTCGGCCCAATAGTGTTTAGTTGAATATGGTGTTCGGTTTTCGTGTTCGGCCTAATGGTGTTCAATATTCGGTTTTGTGCGTTCGACCTATGATTTGATGATGTCCGTCCAAATAGTGTTCGGCCTGGTGTTTGGATAATGGCGTTCCTCCAGTAGTGTTCGTTCCAGTGTCCGGTGAATAGTGGTCGTCCAAATAGTATTCTACAAATAATGTTGTCTAGGTTTAATTGCTCTTGAATTGAATTATGTGTACAAATATTATTTTAAAACAATTATTGAGAATTGTTGGTTATTTCCTTGATCTAATATTAGTTTATTTATACATGTTATTGAGAATATGTATGAATCCGTGATTAAGCATGTTTATTTTTGTTTGATGTTGGTACATAAACTATGTTATTTACTTGTAACTTCGTCTGTCTTATGAGCATTTTAATATTATAATAAATGTGAGTCTTGCGTGAGACTGAGATTCGAGTGTCACCTTCTTCTGCGCGAGGAGGTGAATGTCTCGCCCAATGACTTCGGCTCGTGTTGAGTATAGTGCATCGTTGCGCGTAGTATCGATGTTTTTACTCGTTAGTCCTTGAGGAGTCGGGGAGATAGGTCTGAAGTCGCGATGGAGGATGACTCGAGTCGCCTGTTATTGAGAACAGGTTATGACGACGAATTACAAGAAAACAACGTCAGTTTATGAAAGACTAGTCTGCAATGCCATGTGTGTCGATTTATATTAAATCATGGAAATTGTTATAGTATATATGTAATGGATTTATGATGTGATATTTCTGGTTACTCACCCTGAAATGTTGTGGTTGTGGTTTCCACCTACGATGATCGTACTTGTACGGGAGTAGATGGTATTGCAGATAAAGCTGGATTGGAATAGCTCTTCGAGAGAGACGGGAAATAAAACTCGTTGGGATTTTTATAATGTTTTTCTGATTTATGTTCGTTTGTTTTTGTTATTTTAAGGAAACAATTAAGATTTGGTTTGTTGTAATGTATGATGTGACATCCCAAAAATACACTCATAAACTATATAATTAGAAAATCACTTTTAATAATAATTCAAAACAGTTTTCCAATAAAACGAAACGAACGAACGCTCAAGGACGAACGTCCTTGAGTATAGTCTTACACAATAAGAACGAACGCGCAAAGCCGCACGTCCATACATAAGGTTACAAATTTAAAACCGTAACATAAATGAAAACTTGACCGAACGGTTTACAAAGGGGAATACCGAACGGTCGTAACTTAAAATGAAAACATGAGGTGGTCGAACGACCACTCAAACCAACAACTACCCTACCAGCCGAGCGTCTCACTGTTCGGTCTTCACTTCAACTTCGACCAGGTTCTCTTCGTTCAGCGACTCTTCCAAACGCTCGTCTCCTTCTGCTCACATCCACACGGATGATCATTGCAATGACAAGACGGACGTACAAAACGAGACAACACAAGGAAAACGCAGGGTAAGCTTATGTAATTTAACTCATGCATCAACATATAAATCACGTAAACAGTTCATCACACATATACATATCAACGCACGCATCTCATAAAACTCAATACTCGACTGACCGTCCGGACTGTATGAATTCTGCGTAGTTACAGGCGTTCACGCACCCGGGTGGTGTGGTAACTGGCATACTCATCAGCTGCCACCCGAGGTTAGTCCGTTCCGTCCTAAGTACAGTCTAGGACTGGGACCTCCTGCCATTCCCACGCATGACGTGCCCCCTCTATGTGAGGACGAACACTCACGGAATATCAGGATCGAACAGCCAGCATTAACTTCCCACAGTCATACCTTACCAATTCATTCATGAGTCGTTCCTTCCTGGAACGCTCGTTCAACATTCATAACTTTCATTTCATTTCATATACTTTTCATCATTCACTATTCATCATTCTATATCCATTTTCATCATTTACAGGGAGACCATAAAAAACCGAACGTTTTGTCCCCAATAAGACCGAGGACGAACGCTGCAGGCTGAACCAAAAAGACGCTCGTTCGTATCAGAGTACGAACGGCAGAGTTACAATTACGTTCGAAAATAACCAAATACTTTCCTACTCATTGCACGAACGTTATTTACCATGAGGATCAGTTGAATGAACTGACTCTCGTGAATTCAAACCAATATTCCAAGAATGTTCTAAGTGTGGAGGCCCTAGGCCGAATACATCAAACGCGAACATCTCAAGACTTCAAGGAAACGTTTTTATAAAAATTCTCATACTGAACCCACTGCCAGTTAATGACCGAACGTGGAAATCTGAAGTTGTACGTACGCTATTTTATAAGACTAATTTACGAGAAAGAGTACGAGCGCTCAGTATAAGACCGAGCACCATTTTGAGCGAGCGCTCAGTATAAGAGCGAGCACCATTTAAAGCGAGCGCTCAGTATAAGACCGAGAACCATTTAGAGCGAGCGCTAGTACAAGACCGAATGCTACTCAGTACGAACGTTAGGTGTGAGACCGAACGTCAATAAGTACGAACGTAAGGGGTGAGACCGAACGTTAATAACCTTAAAGTAATGGATAAATATACTAAGGGGTTTTCGAAGCAGTGTTTACGAACGGAAAGGTATACTGTTACATATATATACATATACAATTACAAAAGAAGGAAGTTTATCAAAAATACCAGATACAACAGTGCTCGGCCGAACGCTCAAGCAAAGTATTTTAGCACGAGGACGCTCGTCCTCGACCAGGATTCTACCCAGATGACAGAATCCCATTTCTATTATGTTTGCAAAGAAAACGGAACGGTCAATGACCGTTCAGCAACGAGCGCATGCTATCAAGGGAAGTTCATTTTCAAATCCATATATATTCCAGTTCATTTCTCATTCAAATCTCATAAATTTCCATTCGTTCATATCAAAATTAACTTCCACATTTCATACGACCCATAACATCAAAATTCATGTATTTCATACATCACATCAACGAACGTCCATGCATATCAGTCACAGTAAACATCATACATTATACCCATCCAGTCAAATAACGAACGTTCATACGATTCATACATATCATACATCATGCATTACATTCATGCAGTCAAAAACGTTCACATAGCATATATCAAACCAGTTATATTAAATAAGCTTCCCTTACCTCTTAGATGACAGAACGTTCACAGACGCACAAAGACACTTCTCCACTTACAGATTCTACTCATCAACGCTCGTTAATCCAACTACACAACGAACCCCGACACTATCAGATCTATCCATTTTTGGGAATGGAAATCAACGTACGAACTCAGAGCTGGGTTTGCGTGTCAGTAAAACGAACGACAGCATGAAGGGAAGGACTTACCAGCTCAGTATTCACTAACCGAACGGTTCTTCTGGAGTCCTTGACGCCGAGCGTCCTTCTACAATGCTGGAATACAGAACGGAGGAGATGAACGGTGGTTTACTTAGAGGGAAGGTGCAGAGAAATGAAGAGAGAAGAAGGAGAGAAAGAATTCTCAGAAATGAAACAGAGACGTGCGTGTAGAGGGAGTGGAGAATAAGTTCAGAATCTCAGATTTGTTTCCACTCCCGTCCAGCGCACGTCCAGTCTGGCATTCACATTCCCAATCTGACAGCGCACGTCCCCACTCTGCCAGCGCACTCCACTACGCTCCTGTGGGCCCATGCTGGACGGTCGTCCACTCTGAGGTTGCCACGTGTTTTCCACTACCGCTGGACGCACGTTCACACCTTGGCAGCTGCTCCCCACTAACGTTTCTAACTCACCTCCAAGTGCGACACCTGGCGTTCCCCCCAACTACAAAGTTTTCGTCCTCAAAAATTAAGACTGAGGCTCGAACAGATGGGGATACAAATCTTTCATGGCATCCTCCACTTCCCATGTAGAGTCGCCCGTCTTCTCGTCCCAGACGACTTTCACCAATCGAATTGCTTTCTTCTTGTAGTACTTGGTGCGGCTATCTTCCACACGTACCGGTCGCATTTCTAGTGTTCGGTCTTGACAAAGACGAATGTCTTCCAACTCCAGTATGTGTGAAGGGTCGGCTACATACTTCCGGAGTTGAGAAACGTGGAAGACTGGATGCAGGTTGGATAGCTGAGGCGGCAAGGACAACTCGTACGCGACTGGTCCGATCTTCCTCAAGATTTGATAAGGTCCGATAAACTTGGGAGACAACTTCTTGGGTCGAACGGCTCTCCCTACTCCAGTGGTCGGATGTAGTCTAAGAAAGACGTAATCTCCGGCATTGAACTCTAACGGCCTTCTTCTTTTATCAGCGTAGGACTTTTGTCTGCTCCGAGATGCCTTCAGCCTTTCTTGAATCAATTTCACCTTCTCGGTCGTCTGCTGAATGAGCTCTGGTCCAGTTAAGACCTTTTCTCCTTCTTGAAACCAACATAATGGCGTTCGGCATTTCCTTCCATACAGAGCTTCGAAGGGAGCCATTCCTATGCTGGCTTGAAAGCTGTTGTTGTAGGTGAACTCCACTAAAGGCAAGACTTCATCCCAGATGCCCATGTGATCTAGGACGCACGTCCTAAGTAAGTCTTCGAGCGTCTGAATGGTTCTCTCGGACTGACCGTCCGTTTGAGGATGATACGCTGAACTCATTTGGAGTTTGCTACCGAGCTCGTGTTGTAACAACTGCCAAAACCGAGAGGTAAACCTTGTGTCTCGGTCTGAAACAATGCTGGATGGAACTCCATGTAGACGAACGATTTCCTTGATGTAAAGCTTAGCAAGGTTCGTCATTGACATCTTCAGATTGACGGCTAGGAAATGAGCGTTCTTCGTTAGTCGATCCACTATCACCCATATGGAATCGTGATTCCTGACCGTTCGTGGTAAATGAGTCACGAAGTCCATCGCAATACCGTCCCACTTCCATTCTGGGATCTCTAACTGCTGAAGTAGACCGCCAGGCCTCTGATGTTCAGCCTTGGCTCGTTGGCACGTTAAGCATGATGCCACAAAACGTGCGACATCACTCTTCATTCCTGGCCACCAGAACGACTTCCTAAGGTCTTGATACATCTTAGTCATACCAGGGTGTATGCTAAGACGACTGTGATGTCCTTCTTCAAGAATAATTCTCTTCAGCTCGCCATCATTCGGAACGCACGTTCTATCCATGTAGCGTAAGAAACCGTCCGTTACAGTGTTGAAATGTTTAGCTTGATCTGTACCGAGCGCGCTTAAGATTTTCACCAACTCTTCATCCTCTCGCTGCTTCACTCTGATCCGGTCAACAAGGACATTGGATATCTTAAGGTTGCAACATCTGATACCGTTCGTTCCTAGGTCGAACGTCAACCTTAGATCTCTAAAACTTTCCACCAAACTCAATTCTCGGACCATCATGGACGAGACATGAACGGCCTTTCTGCTTAAAGCGTCCGCTACAATGTTCGCTTTTCCCGGATGGTAGAGTAGTTCGAAGTCATAGTCCTTCAAGAACTCTAACCAACGCCTCTGCCTCATGTTTAACTCCTTCTGATCAAAAAGGTACTTGAGGCTCTTGTGATCACTGAACACTTGGAATGTCGATCCATACAAGTAGTGCCTCCAAATCTTCAACGCGAAGACGACCGCTGCTAATTCCAGGTTGTGCGTTGGATAGTTCTTCTCGTGAACTTTCAATTGTCGAGAAGCGTACTCTACCGCCCGCTTCTCTTGCATGAGCACACAACCCAAACCCTGATGAGAAGCGTCGCAATATACTTCGAACGGTTTGGACGTGTCAGGAATGACCAACACTGGGGCGCTGGTTAACTTCTCCTTCAAAGCTTGGAAACTCGCTTCACACCGATCGGTCCAAGCGAACGGTTGATCTTTTCTGGTCAATTGAGTCAACGGAGCTACTATCTTGGAAAATCCTTCAATGAACCGTCTATAGTAACCCGCGAGTCCCACAAAGCTGCGAATTTCAGTAACCGAGCGTGGACTCTCCCATTCTAACACCGCTTGTACTTTGGTCGGATCTACTGAGATTCCTTCAGCTGAAACCACGTGCCCCAAGAATTTCACTTCTTTCATCCAAAACTCGCATTTGGACAACTTAGCGTACAGCTCTTTGTCTCTCAAAACTCCAAGTACCAGCCTCAAGTGCTTTTCATGTTCTTCACAGCTCTTGGAGTAGATAAGGATGTCATCAATGAACACCACCACGAACTTATCCAAATACGGCCTGAAAATGCGGTTCATGTAATCCATGAAAACAGCTGAGGCGTTTGTCACACCGAACGGCATCACTACATACTCGTAGTGTCCGTAACGAGATCTAAATACCGTCTTCTGAATGTCTTCTTCTTTGACTCGAATCTGGTGGTAACCTGATCTCAAATCTATCTTTGAAAATACGCTCGCACCATGTAACTGATCCAACAGGTCGTCAATTCGAGGCAGGGGATATTTGTTCTTGATGGTCAGCTTATTCAATTGTCTATAATCAATGCAGAGCCGAAAGCTGCCATCTTTCTTCTTCACTAACAGTACAGGTGCTCCCCACGGTGATACGCTCGGTCGTATGAACTTTTTGTCCATTAAATCTTCAATTTGCTTCTTAAGTTCAGCCAACTCCGCTGGTGCCATTCGGTATGGTTGAACAGAGATGGGTGCTGCAGTTGTCACCAGATCAATGGTAAACTCAACCTCTCGAACGGGAGGTAGTCCGGGTACTTCATCCGGAAAAACGTCTAGAAACTCGCTTACAACCAATTGTCCTCCACTGTGTTCGTTGTTGGACGATCGTTCCAAACTCACATCTCCAACTTCCTTGTCTTCGTGCGTCATTATCAAAAAGCAGCTAGCGCCCTCCATGATATCTTCTTTCAACTGACCAAGCGTCACACTCAAGTCTTCTTCATCTTCTTCAGGAAAAATTAATTCCTTAGTACCACAGTCTATGAGAATGTGATTGGTAGTTAGCCAATCCATTCCCAAAATCACTTCTAACTCCTTGAGAGGCAAACATATGAGGTTCACCTTATATCTACGCCCTTCTATCTCAATAGGACATCTCACGCACATAGTAGACGTCCTAACCTCACCAGCTACTGGGGTTGACACCACCAAGTCAAACTGCATTTCACTCTCTGTTAATCCCAATTTCTCAACACACGCCTTCGAGATGAAGGAGTGTGTTGCCCCCGAGTCATACAACACACAACAAGATTTTCCATGAACTAAGCAGATACCGGTGATGAGTGATAGACAAATTTATGAACACCAAATTATGATGTCACAAACTTGTTTTTCAATCGGCAAGTATGACCGAATCGTTCAAGTAATAAACTTGGTAAGACCAAGTATCGTTCTTCCCAAAGGACTCACGGCCTAGTTTAGTTGTGTGGGTTACTGATTAGTTAAGACTTAAAGACGAAATATTTGGATTTTTGTATATGCAAAAGACGAAAATTAAATATGTATGCATGAAGTTTTGATCAATGGCAAAAGCAAAAGATAAACACTTTCAAGGAAATATATGTATGAATATGTTGTTGGGGGTCAATTTCATCTTATCCACTCTCATATATTTTAGGAATTCAACATTCAAATCATCATTGTTAATGCCACTCTCTAAAGTACCTTTCAAGAAGGCTTCTCCCCAATCACGAGTTCATACAATTCCTAGCATTCCTAATGATCAGTTCATAAGTGCAGGAGCTTAACGACAACCAATATAATATTGGGAGAAATTCCCCGGATCTAGACTTCCCCGTACGCGCCCGTATCGACAAAACCAATAATCATGCATCGAATGAGTTAAACAATGCAAGCATTAAGCAAAGAGGGAAAACCCTAACTAATGATGAAAGAAAGCATAAGTCTTAATTAAAAGATGTAAAAACAGATTCCATATATGAGAGCTTCAAAAGATTACATTGATTCCCCAACAAACATACAGAGTTTAGTTCACCATATTCATGGTGAACCTAGATGAATAACAATGAAAGAATGAAAGATAAAACCCTAGAAAGGTGAAGAGGAAGCCTCAGCATCCAAGATCCTCCTTCAAAGGGGTGGAAGAGAGAGTGTTTGCCTCGTTTCTGCCAAAGATACCTAACCCTAGGAAACCCTAAAGCTTATATATCATTCGTAAATTACAAAAAATTAGGTCCAAGCCCATTAAAGTGCCGCTCAGCGGTAAAATACCGCTCAGCGGTAAGTGCGTGTCTTGTTTTCTCCCCTCAGCGGCCATTTTACCCCTCAGCGGATCTCCCGCAAGCTCCTGAGTGCCGCTCAGCGGTAAACTGCCGCTGAGCGGTGACTTCGGCTTCTCTTTTTCCACTTTTTATTGTCTTTTCTGATTTCATCTCTCTCCTTCTTCACTTCTTTCACCAAATTCACCTTAAAACCTGTACAAAAACACTGAAATCAAGCATAAACCTGTCCAGCTCTCTTATTTCTAAAAATATGAAGAAAAGCATGATTTCAAGCTAGTTTCTAAGTGTAAAGGTTGCTTTTAGTGTCAATTTTAATCATGAAAATAACAGTTTTTCAACTGTTATCAATGAGCGTACCTGAACTTGCTGCCTCTGCTCCCGTAATTGCATACATACGCCCAACAGCTTGGGCTCGACCACCTCTCCCTTGTTGGGTCCTTCCAGTGTTCGGTGGCCTCATAACAGCACGTCCGCCCATATTGCATTCGTTCTCCAGATGTCCGTTTCTTCTACACCGAGTGCAATATTTTCCTCCAACCAATTGAGGGCATACGGATTTAAAATGAGGTCCCCCACATTGAAAACATCTGACTGTCCCCTGTTGTCCTGATTGTCCAGCAACCACCAAAGCTTGAGAACCACTAGACTGAGCTGGACGAGCGTACGGTGTCCTATTCCGATTCAGGTTCGCCCTTGATAGAATTGGTCCTCTGGTTGCTTGTTGCTTCTTCTGTTGTTCTGCCTCAGCCATATTTTTCTCCAATACCTTGGCCCTCTCAACCATTGCAGGAAATGACCGAATACATAAGCTGGAAATTAACACCTTCAAATCACTCCTCAGCCCATTTTCAAACTTTCTACACTGCCACTCCTCACTGGTCGCCATAGTATTGAAACGAACCAAATGCTTGAACTTGTTCGTATACTCAGAAACAGACATTCCCCCCTGTACCAACTGTAGGAACTCCACCTCTTTGGCGAAACGAACACTGTCTGGAAAATACTCTTCATAGAATTTGTTTCTGAACACTTCCCAAGTAATAGGACTGTGAGCGTCCGTCAATATAGCCCTCACGCTCGCCCACCAGTGGCTCGCTTCTCCAGTCAGAAGATATTCTGTGAAAGCCAAACGATTTTCATTCGGGCACCTCTTTGCATTATAAATCCTATCCATGTCACGCAGCCATTGATCTGCCTCATCAGGAAGGCACGTCCCACTGAACTTGGCTGGGTGATGTTGGAGGAAACTCTCCAAGCTCCACTCAGCAGGTTGGGTAGCGTTAGAAGAGGACGCTCCTGGTGTGCCTCTGGTGGCGGCAATGATCTCCATCAATTGCCTCTGCGTCGGTTCAGAATTAGCGCGAGCGGCCTCCAGACTCTGTAGGGCAGTTGCGTTATGCTCCATTAGTATAGTGTTCTGTCGTTGTAGCCTCTCGATCACTGTTTCCAACAATCTAGTGTTGTTGGGCGCATCAGGTTCATTGGGCTGTGGTGGAGGAGGAAGTCTAGGCGCCATTTGTTCTCTGGAAACAAAGAAAAACGAGCGTTAGTCATGTTCAAAGAGTTGAAGGAATAACTCATTAAACACACATTAAGCACACAGCAAAACATAGTGCACTCATAACCTACAGTGTCCTTAAGAGAACAAAACTGCTCTGATACCAATAATGTAACATCCCATAAAATACAGTAATAAACCATATATCATAGAAAATCACATATATTAATATATCAATTCAGTTTTACAACTAAAGAAGTAGAGCTCGATAATGGCCGAACGGCCTTGAATCCACTGATACAAATATTACAGGCGTTCAATAAACATAGATGACCTAACGGTTTACAAAATATAATTACCGAACGGTCAAAATAAGCAAAAGAAGAGGTTCGATCTAATACAGTATATTAACACGACTAAACTAAACATTTTAACCGAATGCACTACTGTTCGGCCTTCACTTCTACCTCCACTAGGTTCTCTTCAGCCAGGATTCCTTCCTCAAGCGTTTCTTCCAATAATGCATCTCCCTCTGCTCACATCCACACGGACGATCATTGCAAGGACAAGACGAACGTACAGATACAAGACAACACAATGAAAACGAAAGGGTAAGCTTATTGAATTTAATTCAAGTAAAACATACATTTCATAACATATCAATCAGATCAATAATTCACAACATATAATTTAATCCATTCATTAACTCAATCAATTCCTGATACTAGACTGACCGTCCGGACTGTATGAATTCTGTGTAGCTACGACGTTCGTGCACCCAGGTGGAATAGCTGGAATTCTCATCAGCTGCCACCCGAGGTTAGTCCGTTCCGTCCAAGTTACAGTTATGGACTTGGACCTCCTGCCATTCCCACACATGACATACTCCTCTCTACTTGAGAATGAGCACTCACGGAATATCAGGATGAACCGCCAGCTAAGCTTGCCACTTTTGATACTTTACAAATCTCAACTTTCATCCAAGAGTCGTTCCTCCCTGGAACGCTCGTTCAAAATCCACAACCATAATTTCATTTCTTATACCGTTCGCACATTACAGTTTTTCCACATTAATATCAATTCAATCTTTCGTTGCACTTTCATAAAATGACGAGCGTTCAGCCCTCTTAAAAATGAGGACGAATTGATGAGTCAATACTTTGTTCACTTCACTTAGTCTATTGTACCGGATTTAATCGCGGAATTGTGCTTAATTGTCCAGTATTTTCTTGTTTTTCATAATTGTGCTTATTTTGACTGATAATTCTTATTTTGATTAATTTGAATTATCTATGATTAATTATTTTCATTATTCCTTAAAAGGAAAATATTGGAAATATTTTAGGATATTTGGAGGTCAAAAGAAATTGCTACATCAATTACACTTTACTCCAAAATAAGAAAAGAGATGCCAAATTCATTTGTGGAAGGACATCACGGCTAAACAAAAATTAATTTTGAAGAGTCTAGTAGCACATACAAAATGGTCACGGTTTGCCCATTCAAGAATTCATTTTGGCAAAAATAGAAGTTGGAATAAAGGTGGAGACAAACACACGGCCATTTGCAGTAAAAACTTTTGGCTTCTTCTTTGGCAAGCATTTAGAATAAATGATGAAGGGGACCACATATGAAGGCCACAGCTGCATGCTTTCTAGTGCAGAATTTTGCAAAATTGGACAACATTTGGGCCACCACTTCACGGCACATGGGAGAGAATTCCAAGCAAATGTTCAATTCATTCAATGAGAAATGCTGAACGGTTTGTTTTATTTGCTGGACAACACATGGGACCACCACATTGAAGGCTCACATCAGCCACCACTCACGGTTTGGAGTATGACCGAATCGTTCAAGTAATAAACTTGGTAAGACCAAGTATCGTTCTTCCCAAAGGACTCACGGCCTAGTTTAGTTATGTGATTTGTTGATTAGCTAAGACTTAAAGACGAAATATTTGGATTTTATATGCAAAAGACGAAATTTAAATATGTATGCATGAAGTTTTGATCAATGGCAAAAGCACAAGATAAACACTTTCAATGAAATATATGTATGGATATGTTGTTGGGGGTCAATTTCATCTTATTCACTCTCATATATTTTAGGAATTCAACATTCAAATCATCATTGTTAATGCCACTCTCTAAAGTACCTTTCAAGAAGGCTTCTCCCTAATCACGAGTTCATACAATTCCTAGCATTCCTAATGATCAGTTCATAAGTGCAGGAGCTTAACGACAACCAATATAAAATTGGGAGAAATTCCCCGGATCTAGACTTCCCCGTACGCGCCCGTATCGACAAAACCAATAATCATGCATCGAATGAGTTAAACAATGCAAGCATTAAGCAAAGAGGAAAAACCCTAACTAATGATGAAAGAAAGCATAGATCTTAATTAAAAGATGTAAAAACAAATTCCATATATGAGAGCTTCAAAAGATTACATTGATTCCCCAACAAACATACAAGGTTTAGTTCACCATATTCATGGTGAACCTAGATGAATAATAATGGAAGAATGAAAGAGATAGAAAAACCCGAGAAAGAGAAGAGGAGAGCTGTCACCATCTCCCAATCTACCCCCAAGGGGTGAAAAGTGTGTTTCTGCTTTCTCCCAGCCAAAGATACAAACCCTAGGACGTGCAAGTCCTTAAATAGGGCATAGAAATAACATAAAACAAGTCCAAGCCCATAAAAACAAAAGAAAACCGGTCCAAGCCCACTTAGAATGGCGCTCAGCGGTATTTTACCGCTGAGCGGTAATACCGCATGATCCATTTTGCCCCCAGCTGCTGTTTTTGCCCCTCAGCGGTGATTTTTGCACCTGAAAAGTGCCGCTCAGCGGTATTTTACCGCTCAGCGCCACTCGGTCACACGTTTTCTGCGTTCTGGTTGGTTTTTCAGCATTCTGGTTGACTGGTTGACTTTTCTGGTTGACTGGTTGACTTTTCTGGTT
>JAHCHA010012204.1:0-19564 GCA_027742795.1 Vigna hirtella | reverse complement strand
ATGTTGTTGGGGTTATCAATTTCATCTTATCCACTCTCATATACTTTAGGAATTCATCATTCTTTTCATCAATTGCTAATGCCACTCTCTAAATCACCTTGCAAGAAGGCCTATCCTTAATTACGAGTTCATACAATTCCTAGCATTCCTAGTAATTAATTCTGAAGTGCAGGAGCTTAAAGGAAACCAATATGCTATTGGGAGAAATTCCCCGGATCTAGATTTCCCCGTACGTTCCCATATCGACAAAATCAATAATCATAGCAATGAATGAGTTAAACAAAGCAAGCTTTAAGCAAAGAGGAAAAACCCTAAGTAATGATGAAAGAAAGCATAAGTCTTAAAATAAGATGTTAAAACAAATTCCATATATGAGAGTTTCACAAGACTACATTGATTCCCCAACAACAATACAAGGTTTAGTTCACCATATTCATGGTGAAACTAAATGAACAATAATGAAAGAATGAAAGATAGAACCCTAGAAAGAGGAGGAGGTAGCCTGAGCATCCAAGATCTTCCTTCAAGGGGTGGAAAAGTGAGTGTTTGCTTCGTCTCAGCTAAAGATACAAACCCTAGGATGTCCTAAAGCTTATATACTATTCTAAAATATACAGAAAATTAGGCCCAAGCCCAAAATAGTGCCGCTCAGCGGTAAAC
Source organism: Vigna hirtella (assembly GCA_027742795.1). Taxonomy (NCBI): domain Eukaryota; kingdom Viridiplantae; phylum Streptophyta; class Magnoliopsida; order Fabales; family Fabaceae; genus Vigna; species Vigna hirtella. The sequence continues at coordinate 18,904 of JAHCHA010012204.1, read as the reverse complement.
TACCGCTCAGCGGTAAGTGCGTGAGTTGATTCTTTCCCCTCAGCGGCATTTTCACCCCTCAGCGGATCCAACGTGAGTTCCTGAGTGCCGCTCAGCGGTAGTTGCGACTTCTCTTTTTGCACTTTTTTTATGTCTTTTCTGATTCCATCTCTATCCTTCTTCACTTCTTTCACCAAATTCACCTTAAAACCTGCATAAAAACACTGAAATCAAGCATAAACCTGTCCAGCTCTCTTATTTCTAAAAATATGACCAAAAACTTGATTTCAAGCTAGTTTCTAAGTTTTAAAGGTTGCTTTTAGTATCAATTTTAAGCATGAAAATAACAGTTTTTCAACTGTTATCAGCGTTGTTTTTCGGTGTTCATAAATTTGTCATCACAAATCTTTCTTACCAACACCCATTAGTAGGTGTAAACAAACCTAGTATCCTTCAATAGATACTCAACCACCTAGCATCCATCAGTAGATGCTATACAATGAAATCTCAAACAACATAAATCAATGTCCCAAAGTTTATAAAATTACATAACCAAAATCAAAGAAATTAATGTTCTCAAATCACTGGGATGCCTCCTAGTAAGCGCTCTTTTAACGTCATTAGCTTGACCCAATAAGCTCAAGTTTCATCTTCATTGTTGGTGTTCCTTTTTCTTTCATTACACCAACTCATCAACTGCTTCCGGTCCACCTTTTTTACTCTCCTTGAATATGGAGCTTCAATTTCTATCACTCCATTCTCTTTATAGTCTTTCACAACCCACAACTTGTTCTTGAATCTTGGCGCTGAGCGGTACTTGCGGTTTCTCTTGTTTTGCACTTTCTGTGTCATTTTCTGATTCCATCTCTATCCTTTTTCACTTCTTTCATCAATTTCATCTAAAAACCTGTAAAAACAAGGAAATCATGCATAAATCCTGTCCAACTCTGTTTTTTCCAATAATTCAACAAAATCATGAGTTCAAGCTAATTTCTAAGTCATAAAGGTTGTAATTGAAGTCAATTTTAAGTATAAAAATAACAGTTTTTCAAATGTTATCACAACCCCAAACTTAGAACTTTGCTTGTCCTCAAGCAAATAAGATGCAACTCAATCTTCTACCAATCCATTCAATAGTTCACCACATTCAAAAATCCTTCTTTCAAGACAAGTAAATACTCAATTTAGCTCATCATCAAGACTTCAATCAAGATGTGCACATGCTTTTAGTGTTCACTAAAACACATACTATCCAACAAATGCTATTTTCATGAATGATCAATTAACTACGCAAAGATGTTCATGTGTTCATGGAATCTATCCTCACTAGATATAGTGTTTCACTTAAGCACACAAATGTATAGGAGATATTCACTCATTCACTCTACTATTACAATGTCACATGAATCAACTTTGCCTTTCATTTAACCATAATCAAAAACACTTACAAGCAAACTTCATCACAAGGACTTTTCAATGGCTTATAACGTGGCTGGGCTAACAACAACAATTGGTTTTTCTGGATCAGAAAACCCTTGAGTTAAGAGAATCATCTAAACACAACCATTCTTGATTATTCCCACCTTTCTTTTGCATTGAGCTTTTCTTTTCTTTTTCTTTTGCTTTTCACATGCTTAACTTTTTGCTCAATGCTTTTTATTTTCCCTTTCTATTTTCCAACAACCCCAAACTTGAACATTTATCAATACCACAAAATATTTTCATCTTAACTCCAGGGTAAAGTTTTTGAAAAGGGTTTTCAAATTATGTTCATGGCTAAGGGTTCAAAGGATAGAACACATTGTGTTCTCTTTAATTGGGCTAAATTCATGCATTTGGCTAACAAAAAGGGTTTCTAATAAATGGCCTTGATCATATGATGCAAACAAGCAAATGATTCAATCATAGCAAACCTAGGCAAAGTCATTCATGCTTTCAAAGTAATAACATTCAATCACAACAACTCTGGAGCTCAAAACCTCACATATAAGCTCATTCACATTCCACATATAACATCCTGCTTAGAATCATAATCACAATCACAACATCTTGCATTTGTTCACAAAGCTTGTGAACCACCTGTATAAGCATATACTATGCACAATCTCAACATCAATCAATATCAAAGCATCATCAAGCATTACTTATCACACAATAGTCACAAGAAAACCATCATAACAGAGAAAGTTTCAAATTGAGTACATCAATCCTATTCTAAAAACAAAAGTAAATAAGTTCACAAATTTAAAACACTGGATAGAAAAGATCCTGCTCTAGTGCTGATAACATCCATCAGTAAATGCTATCTCAACTCCTCATCAGCCTATGTTGTCATCTGTATCTTCCTCCTCTTCATTATCTTCAGCATCCTCAAATGTGTCATCATTATCATCATCTTCATCTTCCTCCATAACTGAAGCTTCAGCTGCTCCAACTCTACTAGCATGTGCCTGCTCCTCTTGCCATGCTATCTTTGGCAATGAGGAAGTGTTGCTCATGCTTGCGGGAAAGGAACTTGCTGGAATAGGGTTGATTTGGTTCCTTCTCCTTCCTTTTGAATACTGTAGTCTTTAATCTCTTGTCCGATGAGGAGGCCATCCCTACATCAAACACCATTCATAAAACCACAAGAAACATCATTAAGCATTAGTAAACCACAAACAACACCCTACAATCATTCCTAATCACCATTGAGGGTAATCAAAACACCTCAGTGCAACCTAACCCCAAACTTGGATGGAACCCTAGTGAGAAAGTGAGTGGAATAGAGGTTTTGTAAATGGGGATCAAGGGAAAGGTGTAGAAAACTCTTGGAAAAGTGTTTAAGAGTGTGTGGGAGAAAAGAAATCTGAAAATAAAACCAAAACTGCACCCCAGGGTATAAAAATACCCTAATGGACTCCGATCCTGCTAAGGGCAACCCAAAAACCCATGTTGCAGTGATATCGCTCAGCGGAAATTTCCGCTGAGCGGCACTTGCCTGACATACTCTCCTTCTTCCTACATTGCCCTAGGTACCTTATACTCATGCCTCTCACTCACTTCATGCATTTAAGTTCTCAAATCACTCATACATTCAATCCCTAACATGCAACTAAAGCATAATCAAAACAAACAAACAAAATATAGTAAATCAACTGGGTTGCCTCCCAGGTAGCGCTTGTTTAACGTCACGAGCCTGACCCAAAATCCACCAACACCCATTAGTAGGTGTAAATCTTTCTTACCAATACCCATCAGTAGGTGTAACAAACCTAGTATCCTTCAGTAGCTACTTAACCACCTAGCATCCATCAGTAGATGTTATACCCTGTAGAAAAAATTTATAACTAAAACAAAAATAACAAAAGTTCATAATTACATCACCAAACAAAAAACAAAAGTTCTTAAATCACTAGGTTGCCTCCCAACAAGCGCTCTTTTAATGTCATTAGCTTGACCCAATAAAGCTGAAGTTCCATCTTCTTTTTCTTCTTCTTTCTACTGAACTTCTTCAGAAATTTGATCAAACCAGGAACCTGTTGCAATGTCTCAATCATAGGAACTTTAATCTCCAATTTTTTGAAGATTTCCATGAAGCACTTAAATTTCTTTTCCTTCCTATGATACTTCTTTGGATGACGAAAGGGTTTTTCATATGATTCTCTCTCACTTCCTCTCGTCCTCTTTCTCTTTTCTCTCACTTTGTTGTTCCTCTTTTTCTTTTCTCTTATTTTTTTCTTCCCATCTCTTTTTCTACTCAACTTCTTTATTTTCACATACATTCTCTTTTTTTCTTGTCTCTCAACCACTTCTTTTTCTTTCTTTTTATCTTTATCTTTCTCACTCAACCTTTCTATTTCTTTTTCCTCTATCTTTTCCTCATCTCTCTCTATCTTTTCCTCATAAAAAATCTTGTGACTTTTAGTGACAATGGCTTGACCTTCCTCCCTAGGGTTAACTTCAGTATTAACCTCAACATCTTCCAATCTCTTAATTATGCGACCAATATGCATCTCTATCCTTTTACATGATGCTTCAATGCTTTTCTGAGTAGAGATGGAATTTTGCAAAAATCGTTGAAAGGTGTCATCCAAACTTTCTGATAGAGAGCTTTGTTGTTGCCATTGTTGTTGTGGTTGGTTCTCAAATTGTTCAGAAGCTTGCCAAATATGGATTTGATCCATGCTTGAGTGAGGTTCCCACCTGTGGTTGAGATTACTTTGGTACAATTGAGTGCCCATATAGTTAAATTCTTGTCCGAATTACATCCTGCAAGCATTAGGCAAAAAAACCCTAGAAACAATTGTTAGCACAAAAAGATAGAAAAGAGAAGAAATAATCAAAGGATATAATTTTAAAAATAAGAAGATAGGAAATAAAAAAAAAGAAAAACTGAATAAAAACAGAAAATAAAAACAGAAAAACAAAATTCAAAACAAGTCAAAAATAATCAAAAATCACACAAATAGACTAGTTAAACCACGAGTCCCCGGCAACGGCGCCAAAAACTTGATCAACAAATCTTCAATCCCCGAAAACGGAGTCAAAAACTTGATGAACAAATTTTCAATCCCACAAAACGGAGTCAAAAACTTGTTAACCCTCGACAAGTGTAACCGAATCGTGTCAAGTAATAAACCTGGTAAGACCAAGTATCGTCCTCCCAAAGGACTCACGACCTAGACACTTATGTGATTTATTGATTAATTAAGACTTGTGAACAAATTGTTGTAAGTTTCAAATGCAAAAGACTGAAAAGTAAATATGTATGCATGTGATGATCAATGAAGAAGAAACAAAAAATGTGAATTGAAATATATGGATGAATATGTTGTTGGGGTTTATCAATTTCATCCTATCCACATAAAACATTCTTTTCATTAATGTTAATGCAATTTTCTAAATTACTTTAAACCTGATGTTTTAGTGAAGAAAGCCTAATCATAATCACTAGTTTACAATGTCTTGTCTCCCTAGCAATTAATCATGCATTATAGTGAACAGAAGCTTAAAGGCAACCAACTATCATACTCCTATGTCTAGGTTTGTAATATACTGTTGGAAGAATTCCCCAGATCGTGATTTGTAAGATATCTCTCAATAACAAACCTAGGGAGAGAAGAGGAGAGTTGTCACATCCCCAAATCGTCAACCCTAGGAGTACGAAATATCCTGATACTTACAAATCATAAGATTTATGCCATACATGAATAAAATATCACAAGCATTTGAGCAAAGAAGAATATCTCTAACAATTAATGAAAGAAAGCATGTATCATAAAAATGATCTTGAAGAACAAATTCCATACAAGAGAGTTTCTAAGGATTTACATTGATTCCCCAACAACAAAATAAGTTTAGTTCTCCATCATCATGGAAGAACTAGATGAACAATGGAATGAAAGAATGGAAGAGATAGAAAAACCCGAGAAAGAGAAGAGGAGAGTTGTCACCATCTCCAATTCTACCCCCAAGGGGTTAAAAGTGTGTTTCTGCTTCGTTCTAGCCAAAGATGCAAAACCTAGAACGTCCTAAAGCTTATATAATATTCTAAAAATTACAGAAAAGTAGGCCCAAGCCCAAAAAAGTGCCGCTCAGCAGTAAATACCGCTCAGCGATAATAACGCGTGACCACTTCTTCCCCTCAGCGGTGCCAACGGTTGTTTGAGCGGTACTTGCGGTTTCTTTTCTTTTGCACTTTCTGTGTCCTTTTCTGATTCCATCTCTATCCCTTTTCACTTCTTTCATCAATTTCATCTAAAAACCTGCAAAAACAAGGAAATCAAGCATAAAACCTATCCAACTCTGTTATTTCCAATAATTCAACAAAATCATGAGTTCATGCTAATTTCTAAGTCATAAAGGTTGTAATTGAAGTCAATTTCAAGTATAAAAATAACAGTTTTTCAACTGTTATCACTGGACTACCAAGTTTGAGTTGTGCCTGGATCAAGTCATCATGAACCTTCCTTCCTTTGCCATCTTTTGCTTCTTCCCTAACCTGTGACAAGAAACAACGTTTACCTTCGAAGATCAACTTTGCAACTTTTGAACCAGTCAAGGGTTTGATCCATACATGCAGCTTTATGACTAGCCTCCTTCTCTTGAATCTGCTGCTCCTCTTTGAAGACATTAAGGATCACTTTTCTCCTCGGTCTTGAAGCACTATCATCCCATCATCCACATTGATTATTACCTTTGTCGTTTTCATAAACGGTCTTCCAAGAATGATTGGGACCTTCTCATCCTCCTTCATCTCCATCACCACAAAATCAACCAAGAATTTTAGTTTGTCTATCCAAACCATCACATCTTTCGCCACACCATAAGGTTTCTTGGAAGATCCATCCACCATTAGCAAAGTCACCTTTGTTGGCTTGACTTCAAGATCACCAATCCTTTCAAGCAGCGATAAAGGCATCAAATTAATGCTTGATCCTAAATCAATTAGGGATCTCCTTATTTTCTCCTTCCCTATGACGCAAGGAATAGTAAAACTTCCTGGATCTTTCACTTTTGGAGGAAGTGGCTTCTTCTCAATAGCACTGCAATCTCCCTTTTCATCTAAATATCTCTTCTTTGTGGAGACTTGCTTCATGTGATTTGCATAAGCTAGAATTTGTTGCAATGCTTCATTCAAAGGTATTGTAATCTCCAATTGCCTGAATATATCTTTAAAGCGCCCATATTGTCTCTCTTTTTCAATCTTTTCACTCCCCTTAGGATAAGGAAGAATTTTATCACTTTTCTCAATTTTTTTCTCTCCCCTCTTCTTTTCATTCTCTCTTTTCTCATCCTCACCTATTATCTCTTCTTTTCTTTCCACTCTTTTTTCCAACTCAACACTCTCTTTCTCATCCACCCTCTTGTCATCTGCACTTACAATAGCTTTGCACTCTTGCCTAGGGTTAACCTCAGTATTAGCCCCAAAACTCTTATTAGGAATATCCTTCAAATCCTTAGCCATTTGGCCCATCTGTATCTCCAAATTTCTAATTGTAGCTTCAGTGCTTTTATGATTGGAGATGGTCACCTGAATAAATTGTTGAAGAGTTTCTTCAAGCTTTGATGATTTCTCATTTAATGCAGATACTTGTTGCCATATTGATGGTTGTTGTTGTGGTCTATTAAACTGTCCTACTTGTCCAGCTTGTCCATTCTGATCTTGACCCATGCTTGGGTGTGGTTTCCACCCTTGGTTGTAGTTCCCTTGGCGGTATGGAAACTGATTTACCATGAAATTGATCTCTTCTAAAGCCTCCACTAGAAAAGCGCATTGACCATTGATATGGTCACCACCACTAAGTTCACAAAATTGTTGTTGAACCTGTGCAACATTCTTTAACTCCTTTGGCAACTAAGCAAGTGTATTTGTCAAATTCTCCAACTGTTGAGTTAGGATTTTGTTCTGTGCAAGCAAGGCGTCTTGAGTTTGCAATTGTAGAACTCCCTTCTGTTGAATTGGAGCTCCTCTTTCATTATGCATCTCATTATCATTTGTAGCCTCTGGAGTCTTGCATTTAATATTACCTCCAGCTGAGGCATCTAGCATCAACTTGGTTTGTGAACCAAGACCTCCAAGGAAAAGAATGACTACAGTTGCTTCGTCAAAGCCATGAGTGGGTGTCTTTCTCAACAAGCTCTTGTATCTATCCTAGGCTTGACCTAGCATCTCCTCCATGCCTTGTCTAAAAGAAGAAATCTCTTGCTTCCCTTTGTTGATTTTAGATTGTGGGAAGTACTTGTTTAAGAACTTTGAAACCACGGCTTCCCATTCAGTAAAGCTTTCCTCTGCAAAAGAATTCAACCATAACTTAGCATTGCCTCCCAATGAGAAAGGAAACAAACTAAGCTTTATTGCTTCATCCGGAACACCATTGATCTTTACAGTGTTGCAAATTTAGTTGAATGTGGTGAGATGCTCATATGGACTTTCATGTGATAGCCCATTAAATTGGTTGCTCTTGACCAATTGTATCAACGCCGGTTTCACCTCCATGTTTGCAGCATTCGGCCTAGCAATGCTATTAAATTGATGAGGGCCAACAACAGTGGTGTAATCTGCCAGAGTACGTCTACCATTATTCTCTACAGCCATCTCTTTAGTGTTCTGGTTAGATCTTTGTGGTGAGGGTTGTAGAAGTGTTTCCGGAGAAGGAAATAATTCTCTAGAAGTTCAGATCCTCCTTCTCCTTCTACTTTCGTCCAATCCTTCAAGAAGAGGTTCCAAAGTTTTCTTGCTCCTAGTCCTAATTTTATCCTACATACACAAGAACACAAAACCCTAGAAACAATTGTTAGCACAAAAAGATAGAAAAGATAAACTAAAAATATAGAAAGATAAAAAATAAAAACAAGAAGATAAGAAGATAGAAAATAGAAACAAAAAGATAGAAAGATAAAAAAAAAGATAAAAAGATAGAAAGATAAAATAAAAAGACAAAATAAAAAGATAAAAAAAAATAAAATTCAAGTCAAAGTTAATCAATAATCACACAAATAGAATAGTTAAACCACGAGTCCCCAGCAATGACACCAAAAACTTGTTAACCCTCGGCAAGTGTAATTGAATCGTATCAGGTAATAATAAATGGTAAGACCAAGTATCGTTTCCCAAAGGACTCACGGCCTAGACAATTACGTGATTTGTTGATTAATTTAGACTTGTGAACGAATTCTTTTAGATTTAAATGCAAATACTAAAAAGTAAATATGAATGCATGTATTGATCAATTGAACAAAATAAGCAAAGTGTGATTGAAATATATGGAATGATGATGTTGTTGGGGGGTTTTCAATTCATCCTATCCAGTCTCATGTATTCAAGAATTCATCTTCTTCATTACCCTAACATAGAGTATAGAAGAAAAATCCTAACAATTAATGAAAGAAAGCATATGGATTAAAGAACCAATTCAATACATGAGAGTTTCAAAGGGTTACATGGATTCCCCAACAATAATGAAGGTTTAGTTCACCATAATCATGGTGAAACTAGATGAAAAATAATGAAAGAATGAAAGTTAGAACCCTAGAATTTGAAGAGTGGAGCTTGAGCATCCAAAATCCTCTTCCAAGGGGTGAAGAAAGTGTGATTTTGTTTCGTTCTGCCAAAAGATACTAACCCTAGGTCGACTAAAACCTTATATAGACTCCTAAAGATTATAGAAAAGTGGCCCAAGGCCCATTAAAATGGTGCTCAACGGCAATTACCGCTCAGCGGTAAGTGCGGTTCTTCTATTTGATGCTTAACTGCAATTTTGCCCCTCAACGGTGACTACGGGACTTCAAAGTGCCGCTCAGTGGTAATTTCTGCTGAGTTGTACTTGCGGCTCTTCTTTTATGCACTTTTTGTTCCTTTTCTGACTCCAACTTATGGCTACTTCACTTCTTGCATTCAATTCATCTTAAAACCAGCAAAAACAAGGAAAACCAAGCATAAAACCCATCCAACTCTCTTATTTCCAAAACATAAGCAAAAGCATGATTCCAAGCTAGTTTCTAAGTCATAAAGGTTGTTTTTTATGTGAAAATTAGGAATAAAAATAACAGTTTTTCAACTGTTATCAAAAGGCAACCAATCCTCCTATCCCTATGTCTAGGTAATATTGCTCTTGGGAGAATTTCTTCATATCTAGATTTATCTAGATGTGTCCATACAAATAAAATTAATGATCATGCAATTGAATGAGTTAAACAAAGCATGCATAGAGTATAGAAGAAAAACCCTAACAATTAATGAAAGAAAGCATATATTATAAAGAATCAATTAAAAACGTGAAAGTTTCAAAGGATTACAACAGTTCCCTAATAACAATGACGGTTTAGTGCACCATAATCATGGTGAAACTAAATGAAAAACAATGAAAGAATGAAAGATAGAACCCTAGAAAGTTGAGAAAGGAGCTTTAGCATCCAAAATCCTCCTCCAAGGGGTGAAGTTTCGCCTCTGTCTGCCAAAAGATGTCTACCCTAAGTCAACTAAACCCCTTTTATAATTTCTAAAAATTACACAAAATAAGCCCAAGCCCATAAAAATGGCGCTCATCGGCACTTTTGTCGTTCAGCGGTAACTGCGGCTCTTCAGAATGAAGCTTAGCTGCATTTTTAGCCCTCAGCGGTGATTTCGGCACTTCAAAACTGGCGCTCAGCGCTAATTTCCGCTCAGCGCAACTTTTTCTGCACTCTGGTTGACTTTTCTGCATTCTGGTTGACTTTTCTGCATTCCAACCATTTGATACTTTAACTCTTCTTTCAAATCATTCGAATAACCTACAAATGAAAGGAATCTAGCACAAAACCATTAAATTCACCTTCAACTCTCTTACTCAAAAAACTAAAGCAAAAACATGAGTTAAAGCAAGTTTCTAAGTCAAAAAGGGTTGATTGATTATCAAAATTAAGTACAAAAATAACGGTTTTTCAATCGTTATCAATAGCTAAAGTACGTCTCATCCTCTCCCCCTAATGCTTTTGCATTTGTGTAGAATTCTTTGACAATGTCTACATTAGCAAGAAACGGGTAGGTTGCCAGGTGGCCCTAGTCTCTATTGTTCAACTCCCTTTCAAATTGAGGAGCCAAAGAAGGTATGTTGGCCACCTTTCTTTCCATCAACAATCTCCTTCCCTCTACAGCTGGGAAGTATCTCTCATGGGCAGGAGTTTTGAACTTGTTTGAGTAGAACTGCTCCTTCTCCTTCCTCTTTGTTTCCTTTTCTTTGGTGTCAAGGGTTTTAATCCTTTTGCCTGAAGAAGATGTCATTCCTGCACATAAAGATTAACAAAACAAACCCGAAAACATCAAGCATTAGTCCCTAAAAATCACAAACTCTTATTATTCAGAAAGAGGGCAAAGCAGAGAGCCCTCAACATCACCTTCACGGGACCAAATAGCAAAAAACAAAAAAAACCAGGAAAAACATAAAATCTGCCACTGCCGCTCACCGCTTGGGCGCCCCTCAAGGGGCGCTTGAGCGGTGCGCGGTGCAGCCAAGCGTAACCTTGTTGTTTCTTTCCTTTTCCAAATCAGTTTCAACCCAATTCAGACCAAAATTAGCACCATTTAATCGGTCCAAACAGTGGTAAATCAAGCATAGACAATATAAAGCATCAAAAATCAAACTTTCTCATCAAAATCCTTCAAGAATCAAACTTTAAAATGCTCAATCCATAACATAACAAGAACTTACTTGGTTTGGAGACAAGAAAACAGATATTGAAGTTAAAATTAAGTGCACAAGTCTAAACCCTAGTAGCCACACAATCAAAAACCCCAAACTTTGATGGTTGAAAGGTGCAAAGCAAGTAAGAAGTTGGGTTTTTTGGTGGAAAAGTGAAGGGGAAAGTGAAGAGAGAGCTTGGGAGAAGTGTTTAGGGAGGCTAGAGTGAGGAGAATCTGAGAGAGGAGGCTTGGGCAAACCCTAGACTGTAAAAAGAACGAAGTGGGCCGAAATCCCGCTCAAGCCCTCAAATAAAAACCAGGTTCGCTGTCGCGCCGCCCGGGCGCCCCTCAGAGGGCGCTCAAGCGGCGGGCGGCACATTTCCCCCTTTTGCTTTTTGGCTCGTTTTGGGTATTCCTAGCCCTGGGTTCTTAGATTCAACTTAGAATTTTCCAGTTTCTTTTCCCTAGCCCTCACAATAGCACTCAGATCAGACAATTAATATCTCTTCACCCCTCAAACATTCAGTTATTATAGACTAAGCACACTGGAATCAAATAAACACAAAACAAACAAAAATAAAATTCAAAAATCCAAACTAAAGAACAGTTAACAAAATAAAAGTTTTTAAAACACTGGGTTGCCTCCTAGTAAGCGTTTCTTTAACGTCACTAGCTTGACATAGGCTCATGTCACATCTTTGATCTTGGTGTTGTCTTTTCCTTCTCTACACCAATAGTTCTTCAGTAACTTCATGTTCACCTTTTTGATTCTCCTAGAAATTGGAAATTCAATCTCTATTAGTCCATCAGTCCTGAGTTCTTTCGCAATCCACAACTTTTTGTTGAATCTCACTGGAATGCCTGGTCTAAGTTCTTCATAATTCTCTAGTCAGTCTTGATGAGCACTTTTTCCTTTGTTGTCTTTTTCTTCTTCCTTTACTTGTGACAAAAAACACTTTTTACCTTTCTTGCCTGGCTTGGCAACTTTAGTACTGGTCTCTAATGCATCTCCACATGCAGCTTTGAGACTAGTCTTCTATACTTGGATTTGTTGCTCAGCATTGAAGACATTGAAAATCACCTCCTCTTCTTGGTCTTTAAGTACAATAGTTCCATCATTAACATTGATGATCACCTTGGATGTTTTCATAAATGGCCTTCCAAGAATTATAGGGATCTCCAAATCTTCATCCATCTCCATCACTACAAAGTCCACCAGGAATCTGAGATTGTCAATTTGTACCATCACATCCTCCACCACACCAAAGGGCTTTTTGGTGGATCCATCCTCCATAAACAGAGTCATCTTTGCAGGTTGGACTTCAAGACCACCAATCTTTTCAAAAACAGATAAGGGCATCAAATTGATACTGGACCCTAAATAAATTAGGGCTTTCCCTATTTTATGGCTCTTGATAGTGCAAGGAATGGTGAAACTTCCTAAGTTCTTAACTTTAGGAGGAGGTGCTGATAACAGTTGAAAAACTGTTATTTTCATGCTTAAAATTGATACTAAAAGCAACCTTTATACTTAGAAACTAGCTTGAAATCATGCTTTTATTCATATTTTCAGAAATAAGAGAGCTGGACAGGTTTATGCTTGATTTCAGTGTTTTTGTGCAGGTTTTAAGGTGAATTTGGTGAAAGAAGTGAAGAAGGAGAAAGATGGAATCAGAAAAGACATCAAAAAGTGCAAAAGGAGAAGCCGAAGTTACCGCTCAGCGGCAGTTTACCACTGAGCGGCACTTAGGAAGTCACGGGAGGTCCGCTGAGGGGCAAAATGGCCGCTGAGGGGAAGAAACGAGACGCGCACTTACCGCTGAGCGGTAGTTTACCGCTGAGCGGCACACTTATGGGCTTGGACCTAGATTTTTTGTAATTTTAGAATAGTATATAAGCTTTAGGACGTCCTAGGGTTTGTATCTTTGGCAGAAACGAAGCAAACACTCTCTCTTCCACCCCTTTGAAGGAGGATCTTGGATGCTCAGGCTACCTCTTCACCTTTCTAGGGTTTTATCTTCCATTCTTTCATTGTTATTCATCTAGGTTCACCATGAATATGGTGAACTAAACTCTGTATGTTTGTTGGGGAATCAATGTAATCTTTTGAAGCTCTCATATATGGAATTTATTTTTACTTCTTTTAATTAAGACCTATGCTTTCTTTTATCATTAGTTAGGGTTTTTCCTCTTTGCTTAATGCTTGCATTGTTTAACTCATTCGATGCATGATTATTGGTTTTGTCGATACGGGCGCGTACGGGGAAGTCTAGATCCGGGGAATTTCTCCCAATATTATATTGGTTGTCGTTAAGCTCCTGCACTTATGAACTGATCATTAGGAATGGTAGGAATTGTATGAACTCGTGATTGGGGAGAAGGCTTCTTGAAAGGTACTTTAGAGAGTGGCATTAACAATGATGATTTGATGAAATTGACCCCCAACAACATATTCATACATATATTTCATTGAAAGTGTTTATCTTTTGCTTTTGCCATTGATCAAAACTTCATGCATACATATTTAATTTTCGTCTTTTGCATATAAAATCCAAATATTTCGTCTTTAAGTTTTAGTTAATCAAGAAACCACACAACTAAACTAGGCCGTGAGTCCTTTGGGAAGAACGATACTTGGTCTTACCAAGTTTATTACTTGAACGATTCGGTCATACTTGCCGATTGAAAAACAAGTTTGTGACATCATATTTTGGTGTTCATAAATTTGTCCATCAGGTGCCTTTTGCAAGATCACACTACACTCTTCCTGTACCTCAATTGTTTCCTCCTCTAAATATTTCTTTCTTTTAAGGAGTTTCTTCAAAAACTTATCATATTCAGGAATCTGCTGCAATGCCTCAGTCATAGGAATTTTAATCCCTAATTTTTTGAAATATTTTTCAAAACAACCTAATTGCATCTCTTTTTCTTTTCTTGAACATTCTTTAGGGTGATTGATGAGTCACCATTCTTCATTATACACTTAGCATTCCGCACCATATTTTGTTAGTGAATTGTGTTTAATTCTCCATCTTTATCTCATTTTCACTATTTGGGCTTAATTTCAAGACTAATTCTTATTTTAATTAATTTGAATTATTTGGGTTTATTCATTTCAATCATTTTGCGCAGGACAATCACTGTTGAAAGGTTGAGAAAGGATCTGTTGAAGATGACTGAACGGTCTGTGAAGGAGTGTACAGAACAACAGAGAATTCGCCCAACCGAACGGTCTGCTGAAGGATTGGCCGAACGGTTTGTGGAAACCCAGCTCAACTATGGAATAGAATGGGCGACCATCATAGAACCGAATGGTCTGTGGACACATATACCGAACAGTCTGTGAAAGTCTGCACTGATCACCAGTTCCTAACCTGCATGAATACTCGTTCAACCGAACGGCAAAGGACTTTGGCCAAGCGCGACTGAACTGAATGGCCAAGCACTGTAAACCGAACATTTAGTTGAAGCTGAGCTCTAACGATCTACGAAAGCCTCGACCGAGCGGTAAAGCCTGATCACATGCAGAGCTTGCTGAACCAATCGGTCTGAGCCCTTAATGACCGAACGGTCAGATGGAGTGATCAGCAGCAGCGTTTGGAATCATATTCTGGGACTAAAAGAGTGTGACCATGTCAGTAGTGCAGTTTAATTTCATTTTAGAAGGTCATTGGGTCAAACTTTAGGATTTTGGGCCCAATTGTAGGTCATTTTGTAGGACAAGCCCATTAGGAGGGCATTTTTGGGTGTTTTGGTTTGTATAAAACCCTAAAAACAGATTTCTCTACAAGTCTCCGAGCCGCCACTTTTACATTTTATTCTTGGGCGTGTCTTCTTCCTCCTCCCCTTTGGGAAGGTTTAGGTTTTGTTCTTTTTACCTTTCTTTGCAATGAACCGTTTATGTTTCCAAGTGCATTTGTAATTTCATCTCTTGCTCTCATTTTGGAATCCAGTTTCTTGTTCTTCCATTAACATTCCAGCATTGCTACGTTTTCTGCATTTTACTGTTCATCTTCATCCTCTTTAACGTTCACCACTGCAATCTAGTTTTTATTATTCCTTTTTCGTTCCAGCACTTACATTCACGTTTGTGTCCATACAAATAACATCAATGATCATGCAATTGAATGAGTTAAACAAAGCATGCATAAAGTATAGAAGAAAAACCCTAACAATTAATGAAAGAAAGCATATAGATTAAAGAACCAATTCAATACATGAGAGTTTCAAAGGATTACATCGGTTCCCCAACAACAATGAAGGTTTATTCACCATAGACATGGTGAAACTATATGAAAAACAATGAAAGAATGTAAGATAGAACCCTAGAAGGTGAAGAATAGAGCTTGAGCATCCAAAATCCTCCTCCAAGGGGTGAAGAAAGTGTGATTTCGCCTCTTTCTGTCCAAAGATACTAACCCTAATTCGGCTAAAACCTTATATAGCTTCCTAAAAATTACAGAAAATTGGCCCAAGGCCCAATAAAATGGCGCTCAGCGGTAAGTGCGATTCTTTTATTTTGACGCTCAGCTATAGTTTTTCCCCTCAACGTTGACTATGGGACTTCAGAGTGCCGCTTAGCGGTAAAAGTGGCGCTGAGCGGTACTTGCGGCTCTTCTTTTGTGCACTTTTTCTTCCTTTTCTGAGTCCAACTTCTGGCTACTTCACTTCTTTCATTCAATTCACCTTAAAACCTACAAAACAAGGAAAACCAAGCATAAAACCCATCCAACTCTCTTATTTCCAAAACATAAGCAAAAGCATGATTCCAAGCTAGTTTCTAATTCATAAAGGTTGTTTTTTATGTCAAAATTAAGTATAAAAATAACAGTTTTTCAACTGTTATCATTCACACAAGGATATCTAAACTTCACTTCAGCATCAATTCTACCCTCATTACGTTGCACAAATTGTATAAATTCTTCTACCCCTCTCTCGTACTCAAGATTAATGCGTGGTAAATTAATCCAATTTTGATCCATACGTAAATATTCTGAAATATTCTACAAAATTATAATACAAAAATAATTTTTGTATTGATCATTTAACGACAAATTCAGGTTAATTCAATTCAATCATACAATTAATAAGGATTGAAATAATTATTGAACATAAGAAGTTATAAACTTTAAAATTATACAATCATACAAAATTAAAAAAGTAAACTTTAAAATCATACAATCATACAAAATTATACAATCATACAAAATTATACACATATTATATGATCATCCAATCAAATATTCAATCATACAAAATTATATGATCCTATTGAAAAGTAAACTTTATACATTAATATAAGAACCTGATAGTGTGAAAAGCCAATAATAATGGACAATTCAAACATTCAATCATACATAATTACATATATGCAACATACAAAAATTAAAAATTAACAAAAGAAAATTAATAAACACAATAATAGAAACCGAGAGTGTGAAAAAGCAGACAACAACGGAGAAGATGTGACTACCCGCATTTTGGAATGGAACCAATTTCACAACAAAAACAAAGATACCTACACAAAAATACAACAAAACGTAAGTTTGATTATCCAAAACAATAAAAAACACATCAAAAATTTCAAAAACGCAAAAAAAAAAACAAAAAAACCACGGCGACCAAAGCCAAATTTGATCGGATACAAACATTCACAATGAAAAATGAAGAAGAACGCCATCTATAGTGCTCACGACGGAGAAAAAAAACAAAAAGAAGGGACAAAAAAATGGTGCGACGGATGAGAGAATGCAGAGGAACGAAACTGTTTCGCAAAGAAGAGAGCATTATTTCGCGTTCTTAAGAAATTTTAACCTTGGAAAGAGATATTGCCTCAGTTGCTTCTAAAATCGAGGTAGTATGGTAGATATGGCCTCGGTTAAAGTGCCCAGAAAAAAATTAAAAAATTATATTAAATGAAATTTTTGCAATTTTAATGAACCATATTACCTTGGTTTAGCGCCCAACCGAGGTATAAAACCTTTTTACCACGGTTCCAAGAAGAACCGAGGCCAAAACCCTCTGTCAAAATTTAAACGTTATAACTACATGACTTTATTAGAGGAGGATATGACATCGGTTTTGAAGGGAACCGAGGCCATAGCCCCCTTTCAAAAAGTCTCTCAATTCAAACATCAAAGTACAAAGCGAGAATGCCAGTGGCGTAAAGGGGTTTTGACCTCGGCTCTGAGAGTAACCAAGGCCAAAAACCCTACACAGAGATATTTGTCAAACTACATATAGGATTGTCAGTTGGAGCAGGGTGTTTTGGCTTCGGTTTTGAGGATAACCAAGGCCAAAAATCCTGCACAGAGATATTTGTCAGCTGAAAAGTCTTTTCTTCGTAACTTTCGCAGGTTTTATCGCCTTGGTTGCCCTTGTAAGCGAGGTTGTAAGTGCTCTGTGGCTTCGGTTGAGATAGAACCGAGGCATATACTTTCCCAATAATTTCAAAAATGCCACCGTCTCATTTTATGTTTTGGTTTTTGCCAACCGACACATTAGTAACCCCGTTTTTTATTAGTGATTGTCATTGTAGATTGCCCATTCAATCTCTCTTTTGTAAAATTTTTAATAGAAATGAGGGTTGAAGAGTGAAAAAATAAATAAATAAATATATATATATATATATATATAAATATATATGAGGTATTAAATATTATTCTATCAAGAAAATTTTTTATAAACATAACAGAGGAAAAGAACTTCTAATAGATATATTTAAAATAAATTATAACGTTAAAAAAAATGATTGAATTATATATGAAGCTTGATGTATTGATAACCGTGACATTCCCTTCTACAAGTGATTTTATTAACTTTTTATCCAATAGTCTTTTTTATATATATATATATATATATAAATTAAAGAAGGCGGTAAATGTTTACACGGCATCTAGTTTATATAAATTGCATACTTTGTAGTAACCAAAAGTTTACTCTCATTTACGTGTTTAAAGGAGAGACAAAGAGATAAGTCTTCTTACACATATCTTACTTGAAAAAAAATACTTGCCAATCTCCTTTCTTCATTACACTTATTTAATAATAATAATATTAACAATAATAAAATATTAAATTAAATTATTTATCTAAAATATAAATTAAATTATTGGATAAAACAAATGGAAGTAAAAGTTGAGTGCTTCCAAACTACATATATGGTATATATCTTACAGGCTTAATACCCTATTTTGTCCCAGTTTCGCTCGACAATGTTAAATTAGTCCATCCTTTAAAAAGTGCGTCAATTACGTCCTTATTTAATAAAATTTGTATCAATGAAATCCCTTCCATTAAATCCGTACAAACGACGTTAATTATTTTTCTCTCTCTTCTACTGTTTTTGCTTTTTTTGTACAAAGGAGCAGCTTTTTCTCTCTCTTCTACTCTCTCTTCTATATTTTTTATTTTCTTTCCCACTCTCATGTCAATTCAAACAAAGCAACCTCTTTTTCCCATCTTGATATTTGTGTATTTTAATTTAATAAATTGATATTCTAATAAAGACTCATCCAACAGCTAACTACCAAATCGATCTGGTGTCAAACATTTGGAAGTACATTTACCTAAATAAAATGTTTATGTACCAAAATGATTGCCAAAATGAAATATCACTCCAAATAACGAAATGACAAAGCAGTAAACTTACTCAGATCTTCTGAATCTAAGATAAATAACATAATGTTCCTACCTATTCGCAAAAAATAATACTATATGATATATATCTTTTTTAATTTTATTCAAATTTGACAGTGTTACACTTCCATGCAATAGTTATAT
>JAHCHA010012203.1:14516-26395 GCA_027742795.1 Vigna hirtella | reverse complement strand
TCAAACACGAATCTGCAATACACATCAAATATATCTTCGGTTAATATCAATCCAAGAAAGAATTTTTCTTTAAAAACAAGAGAATAAGAACTTCTAATACTTTGATTAGTAATCTTTGAAAATCTTAGAAGTCCAAATTCAATTTTATCTTGAGTTAATTGTTTTCTTAAAGATAACAATAACTCAAGATTTGAATTATCATATTTTGAAAATGTTTTCATGACAATTGGTTTGAAAGAGAAGTCAAAAATTGAAAAGTAATCAATTATTGAAAAAGAAGTAAAGATTTGGAAACCTTCCCTTTTAGGTCCCATAGTCTTGGAAAGAATAGAATTTGTCATCAACAACAATTTCTCCTTTTCTTTCTTCTCTCTTTCTTGCCTTTCTCTCTTTTCTTCTTTTCTCTCTTCTTCTCTTCTCAATTCCTCTCTTCTTCTCTCTTCTCTTTTCTCTATTTGTTCTCTCTCTCTCTTCTCTTCTTCTTTCCTTTCTTCCTTTTCTTTTCTCTCAATCTCTCTTTCTCTTTTCTTATCCTTGATCTCCTTAAGTCTTGCCCCAAATTCTAATTCTCTACGAAGAAACCCATGATCATTTAAACTCTCAAGAAATAATTTTCCATCATTAATGCAATCCCTAATTAGTTCTAGGTTTCTTTTAATGCTTGAAGGCACAAACTTTCTTCTCATGCAAGCTTTTAAATCATGCCAATCACGTATGGAGGACTTTCTACCTTTCCTAACATGATATTGTCTTTCATTCCACCACTCTCTTGCATGCACTTCTAACTTAGAGAGATATATGCTAAAGACATAATATTCACTCTCTTCATAAAACCAAGGATTTATTTTATCAATTTCTTTTTCCCAAGCTAGATATGTTAATGCACCTATGTCTTTACCAAAGAATGGAAGATTCCTAGCTTGTTTAAACATTTCATCAACATTATCTAACCTAGAAGACCTATATGAACCATAAGAAGACATCTTTGTTTTTAAAAGTTTTCTTAATCTAAAGGGTTCAAAACTTTCACTTAGACAAGTCCGAGGTAAGAGAGGTGAGCTAAAGAGCTGCTTAAGTACCAAGTCTTGCCTTGCCAGAAATGTCTTAGGCTACTAACTAATTACCCCTTAAACTAAAATCACCTTTAGAAACAAAGTACACAACTCAAACAATCACAAACAATTAAGCACAAATAAAAGACTAGACTCTCGGACTCTAATGTGATAAGGCTTAGAGTTTAATCCCTTTTAGCCTAAATCACCCCTAAACGTAAAATACAAAATCAAACAAACACAACACTTAAGAATCCAGCGGACTCTAATGACCCCTACGAGATACACAAATTAAGGCAATATTAAAGTCTACTCCTATGGTGAAGCTTGTAGCTTTGGCTAACAAGACACATTCACCTGTCTAGCTATGCTAAAAATAAAAGCAACTAAAGTTGCCAAGAGTTTGAAAGAGCACCAAGGACTCTTCCTAAACACTTGGACTTTATAAAAGGCCCTTTTACAAAACAAAAATTAAAGCTAACAGTAGGCTAACACAAGCCTATTACAAACAAATTGAAGAAAAACAATTACAAAAGCAAGAATCCTATGCTACGGTCCTATTCATCCTGCAGGAAAACCACGTGCCCAATCTGGCTTCTTGACATCTTAGTCTTGAATCTTCTTCCCATGCCCATCCTACAATCACACATGCACAAAATTGTGATGAATATTCACTTAGTTAAAACAGATTGCAAATAAGGATATAGGGCAATAAGAACTTTCCTTTCTCTTGGCTGCACAAGCTTTCCACTGAGATTTTGTTACTGCTCAAATAATGGTGTCAACTTATACTGCACAAATAATTTAAACTGAATCAACAATTCACTTACTGCAAGCAGTTACAAATTATAACAAGAGCAGTTCAATCAAAACAGAAACAGTTTAAGGTGAAAGAAACTCCCTTCAGTTCAGATGGCTGCTACTGGTTGCTCATTTTAAACTAATCTCAACTTCTATTGAACACCCTACACTGGTTCATTTCTGCATACAAAATCAAACCCAAATCCAGCAAATACAAATAGGAATGGACATTAACCAGATGCAATGGGTGTAATTCAATGCAGAAACTAAACTGATTTAAGCAACCATTCAATTCTAATTTAAATTATGATAAATCCAATGGGTAAAAAGAATGTTGTGCTTAATTCAACTAGGAAGTCAGAATTGGAAATTAAGTGCTTTAGTCACTTCTTAAACAAATGGAATGATGCTTTGGCAGTTAAAACAAGTTCATGCACAAGCCTAATTACTCCAAGCAAATCAATTCATGCATAAATCAGTCCATGAACAACTAACTAGGTGGCATGCAAGGGTATGCAATCAATCAATCTGAACAAAACTGAAATCTGCATGTGATTAATACCAGGAAACTATTTTCTATATGCATTTGGAAAAATGATTTCAACAAAGAAAGAATGATGGTGCTAATCAAGACTCAACAGATTTCAACAATTGTAATCAAACCATGAAATCAGTAATCACATTCAGAACATTTAATATCTCAATGATTTCAGCAAGCAGTTTATAATCCAAAATGAATGCAATGTCAGTTTAAGCAAATCACAACTGCTCCAATCTAATTGATCCAATTTCTTTTCCTGCACAATGAACAATCACAAAATAGTTAGATTAACAATGAATTCTCTATTTCAAAGTGCCAAGGAATTAGGCCAAGTCAGCCTCACTAAACTCACTACACTCAGGCTTCTCTTTTGAAAATTAAAGCACATAAATGAAAAGGTTTGGAAGGGAGATTCTCCCTTGGCAGTACAAAGCTGGAAAGTCTTTCAGACCACCACCACCTAAGATGCTACCAAGCACACAAACCTTCTTTCAAATTCCAGAAACCAAAGTATAAAAGCTTCTCATTTCAGAAAAGGCTAGGCTAAACAGAGTAATGGACAATACAGGACAACCACCAACAATGTAAGCCAGATAATGAAACTGACAGCACAGCAGAGAAACTGACTCAAGATAAACTCTAGATCAGATTATGAAAGCAACAAAAACTTCAATTAGGAACAGCAGATCAGAGTTTACACGTGCACTGAGACAAAACCAGAACATTTAACAATGACAAGCAAGAAACAAAGCTATTTAAGAAGAAGGCACAAAAACTGAACCTACCAAAGGATCTAGAACAGATTCATAAAACAAGAAAATGACAGCAAGTTGAATCATACATGACCAAACAGATTTGCAACTGAAATAGAATAATGCATTGCCAATTGCTATATGATGAACCAGAAAAAGGAGAGAAACATTAAGAGTGAAACTGTGTTGTGAATTGCACTTGCCACTTGACTCTTTATGTGGTTCAATCAATACTTATTTTCTAATTGCTTTTTCTTTTTCAAATCACAAGAACTCATGCTTTTATACTTTCACTTTCTTTTGCTACAATTCACAACATATAATTTGACTCTATTTCAATTCAACTTCACAAGATATGAGTCATGATAGAAACAAATGATTCAACTAAAAAAAAATATCCAAAGGAAAACAAGAGGCTAATCACTCTCAGCCACAATTATAGTTTCAATATCACTAGTTTAGGCTTCCTTGAGTGAACAAAAAATTTATTCTCAATTGCAGAATTGATAGCAAAGTGAAAACAGTGAAGCACACTATGGATCACAAACTCAGTAGATCAAACTAAGTTCAATCACTGTTGTAAAAAATTTTAATGCAATTCTGCAGATTCATTTACTACAATAGATGCCAACGAAACAAAGACAATACTGGAAAGATTTGAATCAGAACTTGGCAAAGAATTTAAAACCAAGTATGAATGACTCACAGACTCTGCAAAGAAAATCTAGTTCGGTGTAGCTGGCCAAATAACAAATCTGCTAATTAATCAATGTGCAACTGAGCTAGGCTGAGCCTTTCATTGCTCACTTGGTATGCACTTGTTACTGATTAGGCAGAAACCAAGCAAAGCTATCATTAAACAGATTCAAGAACATGAGATTCATTATCTCCACCACTGAAATCTGTCACCAAGCTCATTTATCCAAATATCATAGCTTATTTAAGGTGAACAGAACTTACTCAGTGCAAGCAACACAAATGAATCACAAAACACAAGCATCAGCTAGTTAAACTCGAATTAAATTGACAATTAAAACAAAGCACAAGACTAGAACATGACAGAAATGGATTTAGAAAATAAAAACTCAAATAAAGTGAAATCACCGAATAAAATGAAAATAAAACTCAAAGTAATGACTCAAGGCACAGAACAAGTCAAAATCAGAAAATGAGTTTAACATCAAACCAGAAAACACCTGGAATTGATTCAATGAAGACACAAACCAGATCACAAGACAGTAATAGAAAATGATGAACAACTCAGAATCAAATGAAACAAAACTCAAAACAGAAATAATGAACGAAACGGAAACGCGAGTTCGAAAGAATAAACTCAGAATCAAAATCACACCGAGACATAACTAGAAACAAAAACAGAGACGCGAATCAAACACAAGAACAGAAGAATCGAAACAACTCAAAAACTGAAGAAACTCAAAACAGAGACGAACCGAGATACTTACCTTCGAAGCGTGTTCGACCTTGCTCTGAATACCACTTGATAGACGAACGCCCGAGGAGAGATCGATTGAAGATGCGCGAACACGAACCGGACCTCCTCGAAACTCTCTCCGACGAGTGAAGACGCAGCGGAATGGAAAATGAAGCTCTAGATCGAGAGCTGACTCGAAGGAAAACTGCTAAACTATGAACAGACTCAAGTAAACCCTAGAAAAGGGGAAAAACTCAAAATGAACCGATTAATCGGTTCAAACTCAAGATTGAACGGTGGAAAAGGGTTTGATCGGAGCAAAGGAGGGTTTAGTCGGTGGAAATCGAAAACGAACGGTGATAATGACAGGAAAAGACAAAATGATGAAGAAACCCTAGGTTTAGATGTGGTCAGGAGATGCGGAAAGATAGAATGCAAATATGAGAAGAAAATGTGTTGAAGCTTACTATGATGAAAGTAGAAGGCTCGCAAGGATGCTCTCTCTCGAGAGAATTTGATGAGAGACGTGGTTCTGCGAGGGAGAATTGGTGAGAAATGAAATGTGGATGTGCGTGACTGAGGCGCGAGGGAAAAGAGGACGCGTGTGCTAAGCCACTGACGCGGATGGAAGCGATGTTGCGTGATGAGAGAGAAGCACGGTGGAATGGAAAAGGAAAGTGAGAGAGGTGCTTGGAAGGTGGCTAGAGGGAGTCTTTGGACTCTCTAGCCTGACTTTCAAGAGAGAATTGTTTCTATTTCAGAAATCTTAATTCTCATTAATCTCAAAAGTGCTAATACAAAAGAGGAGTTGGGTATTTATAGTAACCCATGCTCCTTAAGAGCTAAGCTAGGAAAAGTAAAAATACAAAAGGAGGACTACGTCAAGGAGGATTCCATCACAAAGTGTAAATTCCTTTTTTATTCTTTATTTCTTTTCTCTTATAAACCAAACATAACGTCCCAAACTTTATGGGGTCGACGTTTAAAACAATATAGAACGTAAAACAAGTTGGGGTTGGACGTGATTGTCGTAATCACATAACGTCAATAAGAAAGTAGTCGACGTCCAATACAAAATAAATAAATACTAAATATTGATTTAATTAATATGAGGTCAACCGTAACAAAAGAAGGACGTTGTATATTTCAGCTAGCAGTTATTCTTTTTTTCTATAAATACAGCTTCAAAGCCTTAGATAACCTGTAGACATCCATTTATAAA
The DNA here is from genome assembly GCA_027742795.1 of Vigna hirtella. Lineage (NCBI taxonomy): Eukaryota > Viridiplantae > Streptophyta > Magnoliopsida > Fabales > Fabaceae > Vigna > Vigna hirtella. Next base: position 20,595 of record JAHCHA010012203.1, on the reverse strand, counting down.
ATTTTTGCTATGAACTCCATCTGTTAAATTTTTTCTGTGTTTTCTGTTATCTCCTTCAAGGATACAAAAAAGCTTGAAGGAGTATATAAAACCAAAGGAAAAGGTTGATAGATATGGATTTCACATCCTTTCAAAACGCTACTCCTCCTTCACTAAACTACAGGACTTCCGTAAACAAATTCATGTTAACTTTTTTCCGTTGGTTTGTTGTCATTTCCTCTACTAAACGAAGAATTTTTTTTGTTAACGATGAAGGCATGGTAGAAAACCAGAGGAAAATGTTAACACTTATGAATTTAAAACAGACTTTATTAAAAAAAATCCTTCTACATTTTAACAAAGAAAAAGGGTGAAAGATTTTGATTTTGCACCCTTTCAAAACGCTACAACCTCCATTCACAAAAATCCTTCTACATTTTAACAATCCTACGGATCTTTTCGTGGTTTGATTTTCATTTTTTTCGTATGTTTAGTGTTATTATGTTTTTCCTTTGTTTCGTTTCCATTTATAACCTACGTAATAATGGATTTCTTTTAGAAATCCTTCAAATAATTTTACGTCGAATACTGAAGGAAAAATGACGTCCCTATGTAATTCCCAAATAACGTGGACGTCCCTTTGGTAACAACACAAAATTAATGCTCACAATGACTCCAATGCCTTTCACGTCGAACTCCCTAGAGTTAGACGTTCTATGAGAATTTAAAAAGGAAAAAGAAAAAAGAATTAAACCAAAAAGACAATTTGGAAGTCTGAAGAAATTGACAACCTCTTCGTTTCTAGCAGCAAACTGCATTTTCCCATATATCATTTACGTAGATTGTCTTTTATTATTGAAGCCCATTTCAGGCCCATATCAGGTCTTTCCCAAAAGTAATTATTTATGTAGACATCCATTTATAAATTTTCTTTTAACAACTCTAAGGTTTCTTTGTGTTAACTTGTAAGAACTCTAAGGCCTTTCAAAACGCTACAACATTCATAAAATTCATAAACTCCTTCAAATCATTTCAAAAACAGACCCCATAGAGGACGTCCAATATTTTCAAAATAGACGTGTTATTGGAGGTTAAAAAGGAAAAATAAAAAAAGATAAAAATAAAAAAAAGGAGCGACCAACATCAGGCATATAACGACGTTTTTTTTGCAATTATGTTTTTAATTTTTTCTTTTAAACCATCCGATAAAATGAATTATTCAAAAACGATCAAACTGTGCAATTGTATAGAGTTAAGCATTATATTTATAGAGTCAATTCAAAACCTCTAGTAACAGCACAAAATGAATTCTCACTAAACGAATACATTTCTTTGTTAACGATGAAGGCATGGTAGAAAACCAGCGGAAAATGTTAACACTTATGAATTTAAAAAACAAACTCTATTGCGACGTCCTACTGAATATTAACGACGAACCACTTCCTATTCGACGTTTTATTATGTGCATAAAGTAACTCAATTACACGTCATATTCTTCTGAGGCTTCGACGTTTTATTGACCAGTCAGAAGCCAAAAGGTTAATCTCTTTTTTATTATGTTTCCTTTTTTCTTTTAAACCAACCACAAAACGTCCAACTCTTTTGGACTCCGACGTGATTTCCATTAGAGTAGTTAGGCACATTAATTTGGCTCTAAGCAGTTATTCCTTTTTTTTTCTATAAATACATACTCAGAGCCTTGGATAACCTCTACACCTCCATTTATAAAATTTCTCGTAAGAACTCCTTCAAGGTTTCTTTGTGTTAGCTTTTTTTGTGTGTGTTTGTATTAGCTCCTCCAAGTTGACAAAAACGAGTCATTTCATTGTGGTTTTGATTCTTTGTCATGATGAAAAGCTTGAAGGAGTGATACAAACACAAAAAAGAGGTTGATACATTTGGATTTCGCACCCTTTCAAAGGCTGCAACTTCCATTCATAAAATTTCTCGTAACAATCTGTTAACTTTTTTCTATCATCTCTATAAATATAGTCTCAGAGCCTTGGGTAACATTTTAACACCCTACAACCTCCATATTAAAAAATCCTTATACATTTTAACACTCCAGCAGATATTTTCGTTGTTTGATTTTCATTTTTTTCCTATGGTTAGTGTTATTATGTTTTTCCTTTGTTTCGTTTCCATTTATTAACCTACGTTCTGTAAAATTGGATTTCTTTTCGAAATCCTTCAAATAATTTTACTTCGAATACTGAAGGAAAAATGACGTCCCTATGTATTTCCCAAATAACGTGGACGTCAAGTGGTGTCAATATTAGATGTGTATATCTTCGTTTTAACCTAGCATTTATCATGCCCTGCCAACAGTCTTTTCCCATATACCTGGACGTCTAGTGGTGTTAGTATATGACGTGAATCTCTTCGTTTCTAACACAACATTTATCAAGCCCAACCAACTGCGTTTTCCCATATAAAGTTGGACGTTCTATTTGAATTTAAAAAGGATAAATAAAAAAAGGGAGCGACCTTTGGGTTTTAGTTAACGAATAATACGTCATATGCCTAAGAAATACGTCGAAGTCAGAAGAATGACGTTAACCTCTTCGTTTCATGACTTTTCTATTACTATTACGTCGAGTAGCTTTACTAATCGACGTACTATTGGTGTTCTAAAAGAAAAAAAACAAAAAGAGTGCAATGGTATATTCAATGTAACGATGTAACATTAAAAAATTTCAATTACAATCATACAAGTGATTTAATCAATTTAAACAATTCAATCACCATTCACTAATGTTATTGCCAAAAGAGAATTTTATTAATATTCAAAAGATGATTACAACCAGCAAAACAAAAGATGGCTTAAGAAGCCACTGATTACAAAATTAAAATCAAACAACGAAAATCCATATTCTTCTATTGCAGAATTATTGTTGATCCCTTTCTGGTTGTTCACATCACCTTCCTTTCCATTTTGTCGGTGAGTTTTCAATCCTTAGAGTCTTTTGTCAATGATTGTGTCAACTTTCAATTTACTTGAGCCCCAAGAATCTTTTTAGCGATTCTGACATACAAAAGATGATTACAACTAGCAAAACAAAAGATCGCTTAAGAAGCCACTGATTACAAAATTAAAATCGCAGAACGAAAATCCATATTCTTCTATTGCAGTCAGCTTTCAATTTACTTGAGCCCCAAGAATCTTTTTGAGCGATTCTGACATACAATCTTTTTTCACCGCATAACCATCTAGCCCACTCATCTTCTTCAGTTTTTGCCGAATCTGTTTTGTTTGCACTCCAAGAATCAGATATGGGAAAGACTTGCTGATGATCATCATTTTTTATCTTTGTGAATCCAATAAGTCCTTGATGACCAATCCAAATTTGAAAGAGAAAGCCTTCTTTGCTGATTGGTTGATAAACGACAATCCCAATCCAAACCTCTTTGATCAGCTTCATATCGACCCCCTTGACTGTGTTACAAAATGTTTCATCACTCATCTTTAAGTTGGAGTAGAACACGGTCACCAGTTTTAGATATCTGTGAGAAACCACGATTTTGATCTTCCTTAGACTAAAAAGCTTCTGTCGAATGTCTTCATAACTAATCCAACCTGTAGGATTACCATTCCTTGCAATCCAGGCAAGCTTCATTTTTCTTCTTGATGATGTTGAAGAAGCCATTTCTAATCAGATTCTGGAATGTCTTTCACATTTCTAGGGTTTGTAACTCTTCAGTTTAGAAAACACTGAGTGCGTTTTGAAATCTAGTATTTATAAAGTTGTGCATCACTTCTTATCAGTTTCAGGCCCAACTAAAGTTTTCAATTTTATATATCCCATTAAAATAATTTCATCAACGACGAATGTCAAAAGGGTTCGACGTTTTATTATGCGGTTGAAGTTGAAATCTGACAATATAAGGATTGTCTTGATGGGCGATGCATTTCTAAAGGGTTCGACGTTTTATTATGCGATTGAAATTGAACTCTGACAATATAAGAATTGACTAGATGGGCACTGGAGTAGTGGGGAGCATTAGTGGCTCCCAGCATTTTCTTTAAATACAATTTCGGATCCTTTGGAACTACCCTTTGAAAACCTACACTAAAGAGCTTCCGTAAGCAAATTCATGTTCTTGGATGTGGAATTATTCAGAAGGGAGGGGTTTATCTTTCAAGAATGGCTTGTAGATGTTGGTCTTCTAAAATTTGTAGAAATGACCGATGATTGCTATCCTGACCTGGTACAGGTCTTCTACCACAATCTGAAGGTTGTCGATGGTGTTATATGCTCTCAGGAGAAAGGTGTCGATATTAAAATTGATGACGAGATATGGCTATCTTTTACTGGTCTCAAAGCAGAAGGCTTCATGTCTCATGAAAGAAATTCTGAACTCAACCAATGGACCAACAAGAAGAAAATTTATAAGGAATATTGAGAAGTCCAACAAGGCTAAAGGTATACAAGCCGTATCTACTTGATGGTTTGAAAATGAAAGAAAAAATGTGTGCTTTTGTACTTACTTGGGTAATACTACCTGGAAGATGTTTACGTGATCGTCTAACTACTGCAGATTTATTTTTGGTTCATGCCATAAAAACCTGGATACCAACCAATTGGGTTGCTGTCATGAGTGAGCAAATGATTGAAATTGCAAGTAGTCATGGACATATTCTGCCATATGGTGTTTTTATCAGTCGTGTATTGAAGCATCATCAAGTTGATCTTACTGGTGAAAAAAAAATTTGGTGCACCAAATCAAATGAAATAGGAAAAGCGGCATTGAGACATAATGGTCTAAAGAAAACAAAAGATGGTTGGGTGTTCAAGGATGTTGATGAAACTCCTTCTACCTTCACTCCACAGACTGAGTTTGAAAGATTTGTTGTGGATCAATTCCAAATGCTTTCAACAAGAATTTCAAAAGTTGAAAAATCTCTGATCATGATTCACAAGAAATCAGATGAAGACAATGCTCTCATAACTCCCTCAGCAAGTGAATCTGATGATGAAGACGACACAACAGAAGTTAAGTCTATGGAGACATCTGACTCGGATTAGGAAGAAGAGTCCATTTTAGTTTATTTTTCTGAATTAATGTAATATTTTAATATATTTTAGTATATTTTTGTATGTTTGAACTCTGTTTGAAATTTTAATATATACTTTTCGTGGTTATATTTTCATATTTTTCCTTTGTTTAAAGTTATTATGGTTTTTTTTTAAAAATAGGAAAAAAATGAATGTTACGTCGCATATTGTAAAAGTCGACGTCAAAGATCAAGTCCATTTTTATAAATACACTTGCGCATCCTTGATCTAGTCCTCCACTTATATAATTTAGTCGTAACTTGTCACTCTGATATCATATTTTTTATGTTTCCTCATAGCTCTTCCTAGGTCATCACAAAAGTTAGGGTGACGCAGGGAAGAACTATAGAAAACATAAGAAATAAGTTAACAATTTGGATTTCGTTTCGAGTAGTACAATTTCATTCATATTCATTGTGATTACAATCAGATTAGAAGCAAAATAGAGACAGAACAAAAACACAAAATCGACTCCATACTAAAATTCTAAGCCTCTATTCTAATTCAGAATATTTCCATTGAATCCTCCTCACTAGACTCTTCACTTGAATCTTAAGTTGGAGAATCATTTTTATTCTTTTTCTCATGCAGAGCGTCTATCAACAACAAATCTTTCAAAATTCGTTTCAGGGACAAAGTTGGTGCGATCTTCATTTAGTGTAGGTGTGCTTCCAAAACTTTGAACCATTTTCTCTTCATCCTTGAAGCACCATCCCTTTGTGGTCTTCACAAGGCCAATGGAAGCCAAGGTGTTTCGATTTATAACATTTGAGCAGTTACAAGAGCATTTCTTTTCACCACTAACATCCACACCTTAAAGGGTCAGGATTTTGCTGATAAACATAGCATATGGTAGATGTCGTGCATGTTTGGTTCCTGCATCAATCATATGATCTTTTATTACTTCCACCCAATTGGTAGGAACATCATTCTTGATGGCCGATGAGTCACCATTTTTCATTATACACTTAGCTTCCAGTACCATATTTTGTTAGCGAATTGTGTTTAATTATCAATTATTCTTGCATTTTCATTATTTGGGC
>JAHCHA010012202.1:73939-103748 GCA_027742795.1 Vigna hirtella | reverse complement strand
TGGTTGACTGGTTGACTTTTCTGGTTGACTGGTTGACTTTTCTGGTTTCTGGTTGACTTTTCAGCACTCCAATCATTCGGTACTTCCATTCTTCTTTCAAATCATTCAATTAGCCTACAAAATCAAGGGAATCTTGCACAAAACCATTAAATTCACTTTCAACTCTCTTATTCACAAAACTAAAGCAAAAATATGAGTTCAAGCTAGTTTCTAAGTCTTAAAGGTTGCTTTTGGTATCAATTTTAAGCATAAAAATAACGGTTTTTCAACCGTTATCAATGATGAACACATGCAAGACCGCACAAGGCTTGCATGTGACAAGAAAAGGCAGGATTTTTCAAAAAGATAAAGGAATTGAACTTACCAGCTCAAAACAACAACTTGATCGGTTCAAAGGAAAGGTCTTGACACCAGGAAGGCTCAGCCATGGTCTGATTGGTGATTAGATGAAGAAGAAGTGAGAATTTCTAGAGAGAAGGAAGAGGAAAGGTAGAGGATTCTGTTTTATAGAGATACAAAGTCTGAAAATAATGAGACCATCTTTGTTTAAATTTTCTATTGATATGCTCATGAAACACTTGGTCTCTTTATTTTGAGACATATGTCCCCCTCATAACACTAAATTTCTGGGCTCTCACATTCTCCCCAACTACAAAAATTTTCGTCCTTGAAAATTCGCTTATCAGATAGAAGGAATAAACCTCTTTCGACAAAGACACTACTCCCCACAACCTTACTGACAAGAAAACCTTGCCTTTGAGTAAAATACTCTAGTGTTAAATAATGTAAATTGGTCTAGCCATTATTGAGATTTTTGAGAATCTTTCTTTCCCATAACCAACCCTATTGTCTGCCACACCGGCAACCCTTCATCTATCTTCCACTAGTCTTCACTTCAGATCAACCCTTGACTGATACTCTTACACCTCCTCACGTTTATTCTAATAACCATCATGTTACTGACTTGATCACTACCACTTTTGATCTAACTACTAATTGATATGCTCTTTATTACCTTCAACTACGGACATTTGGGGGACTTCACCTTGCTTTACTGATCTCCACTCTTGAGTAGCATAGTTTCAAACCATCCTATCCCATTACCCAAAATAAACTTTTCTCTGTTGCAACTTCCCAAAACAAAGTGAACACTCCATCTTCGCTCCTTCAACTTGTTAGACTGGACCATATGCATTTCACGACCCATTTCTCTCCATCACACTTAGATCTGCAACCTCCTCAACTTGCGATCACTAGCTTGCTCAGTATCCAGCCAACTTATGATACATCTTATACTAGGATTGCCCACACTACGCTTTCTCAACCATTTTGAGAAACCCACTAGTTATAGTACTTCAACTATACTAATGAAATCACTTTATAAACTTCACTATAGACTCCAAATCTTCGTATTCTTCGACCAATTTACACTTAATCCTTAGCAAACCAAGAACCTAAATCTTCCCTTTGTTCAAACTATCTGTTAACACTTTCTTACCTCTAGATTGCCACTACAACTCAAAACCATAGCTCAAATCATTTCCTTCGTCCACTGACCCATTCTTCAAATCCATAAATACTTCCTCACTTTTAAAGTTCACCTTTCAGTTTGAAATCGTAGACTCACTTATCTTCTCTTCCTGATACCTAATTCTTCCATCCCTAACTCATTTCTAACTCTTGAGGATTACGAAACACTCCCGACTCATATTCATATAACAACACCACTAATTCAGGATCAATAGAATGTTTTGTGGTACATTCCTTTGATTTTGTAGGTTATTGGAATGATTTGAAAGAAGAGTTAAAGTACCGAATGGTTGGAATGCAAAAAGTCAACCAGAAACCAGAAAAGTCAACCAGTCAACCAGAAATGTCAACCAGTCAACCAGAAAAGTCAATCAGTCAACCAGAATGCAGAAAAGTCAACCAGAATGTTGAGTTGCAGTTCTGAAGTGCCGACATCACCGCTGAGCGCTAATTTCGCTGAGCGCCAGTGTCGCGCCTACCGCTGAGCGCCATTTTTATGGGCTTGGGCTTACTTTTCTGTAATTTTTAGAATAATATATAAGGTTGTCGTCGACCTAGGTCAATCATCTTTGGCTGGAACGAAGTAGAAACCCACTCTTTCACCCTTTGGAGGAGGATTTTGGATGCTACAGCTCCTTTCTCACCTTTCTAGGGTTTTATCTTTCACTATTTCATTGTATTTCATCTAGTTTCACCATGAATATGGTGAACTAAACCTTTATTGTTGTTGGGGAATCAATGTAATCCTCTGAAACTCTCATATATTGAATTTGTTCTTTAAGATCTTTAAGATATATGCTTTCTTTCATTAATTGTTAGGGTTTTTCCTCTTTGCTCTAAGCATGCATTGTTTAACTCATTCGATGTCATGACTATTGATTTTGTCGATATGGACACATACGGGGAAATCTAGATCTGGGGAATCTCTCCCAATAGTACTATAAACCTAGACATAGGAGTATGATGGTTGGTTGCCTTTAAGCTTCTATACTTTATAATGCACGAGTAATTGCTAAGGAGACAAGACATTGTAAACTAGTGATTATGATTAGGCTTTCTTCGCCGAGACATCGGGTTTAAGGTAATTTAGAAAGTGGCACTAACATTAATGAAGAAAGATGAATTCTTGAATACATAAGAGTGGATAGGATGAAATTAATAAACCCCAACAACATAATCATTCATATATTTCAAACCACGTGTTTTGTTTCTTCTTGCCCATTGATCAATACATGCATTCATATTTACTTTTCAGTATTTTGCATTTAAACCTACAAGAATTTGGTCACAAGTCTTTGATAATCAACAAATCACATAATTGTCTAGGTCGTGAGTCCTTTGGGAGAACGATACTTAGTCTTACCAGTTTTATTACTTGATACGATTCGGTTACACTTGCCGAGTGTTAAACTATGATCAACAAAAATAAGTCAATAATGGAAGTGAAACATCTTAAACATACCAAAATATCCTGCCATAGTAGATTTTTGTCAACCTGTGGGACATCATCCCAATAGGTTGCGACAGTAGGGACATGATATTTTGCCATCACGTCCAAGTAACTCTTGAACGATGCTGCATGTGCCCCAATAGGCACAAATGGCACAAATGTTCGGGGATCAAACTCCACCGTCACTGGTTTCTCATTAACCCAACGGGATGTGACATCAGGCATCCGAGTCACAGATCTACCCCCTCCTCCCATCGGACCTGATCTAGAGCTGGTCATACATGTTTACAAAGTGTTAGTAAATTATAGTTAGAACAGACAAAATAAATAAATTATACAAGTAATTAAAACAATGTTAAGACACCTGTTTATCTCATATGCCTTCGTTGTGATCACATCGAGTTGCATGTATTTCATCGGGTACATCATCAACCTTATTTTAAATGGTTCTTGATGAAAAGGAGCTTGTCTCAAGTATATCTAGAGAGTCTTCATCATCAATTGTGTTCATGGGTCTGCCTTCCAATACCACTGACGATTTATGATTCACTGGGTTAGTGACATAGAATATTTGTCTTGCTTGATTAGCCATAATAAATGGTTCATCCGTGTAACTCATTTTGTTAAGATCCACCAAAGTGAATCTGAGGTCTTTTGTCACCACACCAGAATTACTATCAACCCATTTACACTTGAAAACTACAACTCTAAAAGTGACATAATCAATTTCCCAAATTTCTTGTATTATTCCAAAATAACTTATTGATGCTATAATTGGATTCTTATCCTTGGAATTGGAAAAGTGTACAGCCTCAGCTTGTAGGGTAACTCCACTATTTGAACTCTACTTTTATCGTCTTCCTCCTTTGAATAGAACAAGTAATTGTTTATGTAATAGCCGCCGAAAGTGATCACATCAGTGTTAGGTCCACAAGCTAGTCTCAATAGATTTTCAGAAACATTCGGAGTCGCATAAATCTTTTCCTTAAACCAAGCTAAAGAGGATTTGTTATGTTCATTAAGTGTCCACTTTTCACTCATACATGGATGTGCTGACTTAATTTCATCAATGTGTTGTGAAATGTAAGGAATAACATCCTCTGCGTTATTTAAAATGTACAAATGTGCTTGATTAACTTCTTTTCCACTTTCAATCCTTATTCCTCGAACTCCCTTTCCTTCACGTCTGTTTTCATGTCTTTTCTTTGGAAGTCCTATTGGGTCACAACTTGGCATATAACTTGAGCATAATTCAATGGCTTCCTCTGCAATGTAGCACTCTATAATCGAAGCTTCTGGTCTCAATTGATTCTTAACATATCCCTTTAAGATCTACATGTATCTTTCAACCGGGTACATCCACCTCAAGAAAACCGGCCCACATATTTGAATTTCTCTCACTAGATGGACAATCAAATGAACCATGATATCAAAAAATGAGGGTGGGAAATACATTTCCAATTGGCACAAGAGTTTGATGGCCTCATTTTTCAAACCATCTAATTGTCGAGGATCAACAACTTTCTTGCAAATGGCATTGAAAAACAAACTCAAACGTGTGAGAATACCTCTAACAGAGGCAGGTAATATGGCTCGAATAGCTACTGGTAAAAGTGATTGCATTAAGACATGACAATCGTGAGACTTTAAACCAACCAACTTCAAATCTTTCATAGAAACAAGGCTACTAATATTTGACGAATAACCTTGTGGAACCTTCACACAATGTAAACATTGACTAAAAAATTGTTTTTCTTTTTTTGAAAGAGTGTGACAAGCTGGAGGAAGATAGGTGCGTCTTCCTATGGATTGCGGATGTAACTCAGAACGGATTCCCATGTCAACCAACTCTTGTCGTGCTTTCACTCCATCTTTTGTCTTTCCTTTAACGTTTAGTAAAGTCCAAACAACACTATCACATACATTTTTTACAACATGCATCACGTCTATGCAATGTCGCACATCAAGTTTACACCAATATGGAAGATTAAAGAATATTGATCGTTTTTTCCAAATGTTTTTCTTGACGGTCTTCTTTTTATGTTTCCCGAACACAACATCAATGTTCCTCACCTGGTCATTGATAACAGTTGAAAAACTGTTATTTTCATGCTTAAAATTGATACTAAAAGCAACCTTTAACACTTAGAAACTAGCTTGAAATCATGCTTTTGTTCATATTTTCATAAATAAGAGAGCTGGACAGGTTTATGCTTGATTTCAGTGTTTTTGTGCAGGTTTTAAGGTGAATTTGGCGAAAGAAGTGAAGAAGGAGAGAGATGAAATCAGAAAAGACATCAAAAAGTGCAAAAGGAGAAGCCGCAACTGCCGCTCAGCGGCAGTTTACCGCTGAGCGGCACTCAGGAGTTCACGGGAGATCCGCTGAGGGGCAAAATGGCCGCTGAGGGGAAGAAACCAACTCACGCACTTACCACTGAGCGGCAATTTACCGCTGAGCGGTACTATTTTTGGGCTTGGGCCTAATTTTCTGTAATTTACGAATAGTATATAAGCTTTAGGGTTTCCTAGGGTTTGTATCTTTGGCAGAAACGAAGCAAACACTCTCTCTTCCACCCCTTTGAAGGAGGATCTTGGATGCTCAGGCTACCTCTTCACCTTTCTAGGGTTTTATCCTTCATTCTTTCATTATTGTTCATCTAGGTTCACCATGAATATGGTGAACTAAACCTTGTATGTTTGTTGGGGAATCAATGTAATCTTTTGAAGCTCTCATATATGGAATTTGTGTTTACATCTTAATCTAAGACCTATGCTTTCTTTCATCATTAGTTAGGGTTTTTCCTCTTTGCTCAATGCTTGCTTTGTTTAACTCATTCAATGCATGATTATTGGTTTTGTCGATACGGGAACGTACGGGGAAGTCTAGATCCGGGGAATTTCTCCCAATAGTATATTGGTTGCCGTTAAGCTCCTGCACTAAAAAAACTAATTATTAGGAATGCTAGGAATCGTATGAACTCGTAATTAGGGAGAAGCCTTCTTGAAAGGTAATTTAGAGAGTGGCATTAACAATGATGAAAAGAATGTTGAATTCCTAAAATATATGAGAGTGGATAAGATGAAATTGATAACCCCAACAACATACTCATCCATATATTCCATTGAAGTGTTTGTATTTTGTGATAGCCATTGATCAAAACTCATTCATACATGTTTATTTTCTGTTTTGCATATTAAATTCCACTTATTTCGTTCTTAAGTCTTAAATAATCAACGAATCACATAACTAAACTAGGCCGTGAGTCCTTTGGGAGAACGATACTTGGTCTTACCGAGTTTATTACTTGAAACGATTCGATCATACTTGCCGATTGTTCAACAAGTTTGTGGCGCCGTATTTCGGTGTTCATAAATTTGTCATCGGTCATATACTTCTTCCCCATTACATGGTTTGCACACTACATGATCCTCGGGACTTCCATGAAACACTTTTTTCAATCTATGGTAAGGGTGATTTCGAGGAAGGAATATTCGGTGTCTTGTGTACACAGTTTTCTGCCCATGCTTCAGTTGAAGATAGCTAGTATTTTCTTCACAAATCGGACATGCAAAATGACCTTTAATACTGTAACCACTCAAGTTCCCATATGCTGAGAAATCATTTATGGTGAAAAACAACATTGCACGCAAACGAAAGTTTTCTTCTAAATATGAATCGAAGACCTCGACACCCTCTTCCCACAACATTTTTAAATCGTCAATTAATGGTTTTAGATAAACATCAATGTCATTTCCAGGTTGTCTAGGACCTGATATCATCATAGACAACATCATGTATTTTCTCTTCATGCACAACATAGGAGATAGATTGTAAATCATCAAAATAACTGGCCATGAACTATGTTTGCTACATAAGTTGCCATAAGGATTCATTACATCGGTAGCAAGTGCAAGTCTTAAGTTTCTCGGCTTTGCACTAAATTCGGGAAATGTGCCATCAATGTTCTTCCATTGTGGGGAATCAGCTGGGTGTCGAAGAAGATTATCACATTTTCTTCCATCAACGTGCCACATAAGATTCTTCGCATATTCTTTAATAGAAAACAATCGTTTCAACCTAGGTACTATAGGTAAATACCACATGACCTTAGTTCATGGACCTTCATTGTGTTCATCGTTATTTCCATCAAGTTTCTTCTTAAATCGTGACGAACCACACGTCGGACACACCTTCATTGAAGCATATTGATCTCTATACAATACACCGTCATTGGGACATGCATGTATCTTTTGGTATTCCAAACCCATTGCACATAGAATTTTCTTCGCGTCGTAATTATGGATAGGTAACGTGTTATTTTCTGGTAGCGTCTCCTTCAGCAACTCCAACAATTCCGTGAAACTTTTATCAGTCCATCCGTTTCTTGCTTTCAAACAAAACAATTTCAAAGTAGCCGATAATAACCTTGTAAAATTCATGCATCCTGGATACAACTGTTGCTCCGAATTGTTCTTAAGACTATCGTATAAATGACCTCTTCCAAAATTTTCTTCCCCAACGTCACGTACCATTTCGTCTAAATGATCACTCATTCATTCGTCGACGTAATCCGAACCTCTTAAAGTTGTTGGCTTATATAATACTTCCCTATGCCAAGTCCAAACTGTATAACTTCTCATTATTCCATAGATGAACAGATGATCACGGATGTTGTCCAAGTCTTCATATACTTGATTGAGACAACGAACACAAGGGCAAAAATATGCCCCGTTCACTGGTTTTGCGCGTTCTTTAACATATTGTATGAACTCAGAAACCCCTCTCTCATACTCTTCACTAATACGACGCTAATGAATCTAGCTTCAATCTATACTACTACACTAAACGAAAAGAATCCACGGAAAAAAAAAACCAACTTAAGTAGAGAAACAAAAACAAATACCTATCATACGTTCAAGGAAAAAAATAAACTATCATAGTATACGTACACGAACACAAATATCTATCGTTATACATATATCATACGTGCAAAATCGACAAACACGAACACATATATCATACGTAAGAGATATTGAACGAAAAAAAAACCAAACTTGAAATAGTCACTAGAGAAGATGACGAAGTTCGCTGACAACGAACGAACACAAATATCATACGTTGAAGGAACACAAATATCATAGTATCGTTATACATATAGATATCATACGTCCAGAATCGACAAACACAACACAAACACAAGTACATACATCATATGTAAGAGTATTTTAAGAAGAAAGAAAAATATACTTCAAATGGTGTCACTAGAGAAGATGAAGTTCGCTGACCCCGTATGAAAAATAGCCTAAAGATAAATGAAAAACAATCAGTCAACCTTAGAAATGAGAACCAAATGACATTTCAAAGACAGAAACGACTTAAAAATAACCTTTTTTTCTTTATCGCAGTCGTCCACCAAGAAGAAAGTTCAAGCAGAAATGGAACCGCGAATAAACAATGAGATTATGTTTTGTTTTTACATTCAATAAAAAACTTTCACGTCGCATACAACAAAAATTTGATGACATGTTTAAAAAAATCGTCGAAGTCCCAAACCATTCAACGTTTTCTCTTAAAATAGCGCGCCTTTTTTTATTAATTTTTTATTATAAATTGCAAAGGTTACGTCGAATTTGAAGGGGCTTAGACGTAGTATTGGAAGCCAAAAGTTTCTACCTTTTTATTTCTTTTTAGTTTTTTCTTTTAAACACGAGAGCATTAATAGAACGTCGAGTTTTGTTGGAATTCGACGTTTTGTTCTTCTGCCAAAAAGTACCATACTTTCGGATCTTTTTTCTTTTCTACCCTCCCAAAGAATGTCGTAGGCTGCCAGGCTGGGACGTGAAGGGAATTGAAGTACTTAGGAGCATTAATTGTGTGCTTAATAGAACGTCGTATTCGATGGGGCTTCGACGTTTTTTCTTCCGCCAATAGCAAAATGTGGCGCTCTTATGATTCTTTTTTCTTTAAAATCAAACATGAAATTTTTTCTTTTTACTTCTTCCTTAATCGATTCAAGTTAGCAGTGTACTAAAATTTGCACTTTTAAACCAGTGATCAATTTTTGATCAATATCAGAACTGCATAATCTTCTCTTCTCAACTAGATTGAGGGTTAGTCCACATAGAATGCAATCAACATTCATAATTCACATATCGTTTACTAAAATAAATCTTCATTTCATTTCAAAATAAAATCGAAGCAGTACATAAAACCAGAGGTGACTTAATGCCATGATTACAAAATATAAAAAAAAATCCACATAGAAAAGTAGTCCCTATTCTTACGAAGAAGATTCCATTCAATCTTCATCAGTTGACTTATCATCAGAATCTTTAGTTTCAAAGCCAATGCCATTCTTGTTTCCCTTCTTCTCCCATCTGAAAAGAGTATCTTCAACTCTCTCATCCCTTTTAGACTTCTTCCTAAATTGATCAACAACATATTTCTCAAAATTAGTTTGTGGAATTAAGGCAGTATGATCTGCAGTATGATTTACAGCAGGAGTAGGTGTACTTCCAACAGTTAGCTCATCTCTAAAGAACCATCCATTCACAATCCTTTCCAGCCCAATAGAAAAAAAACTTAGTATACCAATTTCTTGTGACTTGTTGCACACAAGTCTGACTTCTTGAGATACATCTACTCCTTGGAGTATCAGCACCTGACTGATAAATACTGCATATGGAAATTTGTGTGCATATTTATCTCCTGCACCGATCATGTGGTCTTTTAATACCACAACACAATTGGTTGGAATTCTAGTCTTGATAGCATTCAATAGAAATACATCTTCTGTTGACATTTTGTCCTCGATAAATCTTCTAGGTAGCAGTACCCAAGTCAGGACATAAGCAATCAGTTTCTCCTCCTTGTTTAAGCCATCATGTAGTACTGCTTATCCACCGTGTACCTTCGTGGATATCTTAAGTAGTTTATATATATAGCTCTCTTTGTTAGCCATCTGTTTGACTCAGAATCACAGATATGAAACGATAGATATTTGTGTTCGTGTACGTATATTATGATAGTTTATTTTTTTCCTTCAACGTATGATAGGTATTTGTTTTTGTTTCTCTAGTTGTGTTTGTGTTGTGTTTGTCGATTCTGGACGTATGATATCTATATGTATAATGATACTATGATAGTTTTTTTGCCTTCAACGTATGATATTTGTGTTCGTTCGTTGTCAGCGAACTTCAATGTTTTGTTTTTACATCAATAAAAAACTTTCACGTCGCATACAACAAAAATTTGATGACTTGTTTAAAAAAACCGTCGAAGTCCCAAACCATTCAACATTTTCTCTTAAAACAAATACCTATCATACGTTGAAGGAAAAAAATAAACTATCATAGTATACGTACACGAACACAAATATCCAATTCTTCAGCTTTCAGTCCAGCAATATCTAACCAAACATTATCGTCAATAGTAATGTTAACACCTTTGACCCTTGAGTGAATGACCCCATTTACAACCCTCAGGTTTGTGTAGAAAACCTCTACCAAATCTGGATAGCAATCTCCTTTCATTTGGACAAAATCAGTAAGCTCTTGATATGCAATCCATTCTTGAAAAAGGAACCCTTCTTTCTTGAACAATTGTAGGTCCAGATACTTATGAGGAATTATATATTGTATAACTCTCCAGAATAAAAACTTCCCTCAGATCTCTTCATCACTTATCCATCCAGATGGGTTTGCGTTTCTTGTAACCCGGGCAACCTTCTCTTTTCTTCTAGATGATGATGATGAAGAAGCCATGTGATAACTTTTTGGCAAGTATACCAAATCGTTCCAAGTAATATAGAGTAAGATCAAAGTATCGTTCTCCCAAGGGACTTGTGCAACACATGACAATTCTTTCTTTTATAACTCAATTAGACAGCAAAGTGTACAAAAAAATACAAGAAACTCTTTTTGGTATTTTTATCAAACAGTTGGTGTGCAAGGAATTATATTTAAAAGAAACTTTGTTGGAATTGGGTTCATGAATCATATGAAGATAAAACTCTGCACAATATATCATTATTTCATTCAAACATTCACATCAAGGCATACTAGTCCTAATCCCTTAGCAACTAGTTCTAAATTAATATATCAAAATGCTAATCCCTTAGTCAATTTAACATACAATTTGCATTAAGTCCGATGTTAAGAATGACCAAGTTATTGAGTCTATCTCTAGATCCCAAATCACTTAGGTGCTCTATCTATGTCCATGTTCAAAGTTACTTTCCAGTAATCAGAAACATTCAAATAACATTATATTTCCATAGAATGATAGTAAATTCAAGAAAGAGCATATGAACGAACAACGATATATTGAACAGGAAAATTACATCAGAGTAAGTTCATTACATCCAATTCCAACGAAAGAAAAACTACTCCTAGTCATCTAAACGTACACATTTGAAGCAATCCCTTGCAAAAATGGTGTCTTGATGCCTTGAAGTGGTCTCCGGAAGTTCCTGAGATGTTTTTGTTTCTTTCTTTTGTCCGGAACTTCTATCCGAAGAGAATGTTTCTGCCGCTCTGTCACGTCTTTTAAAGCCACCTAAATTCATTAATTCGCTCAGCGCACATGTACTGGTGCGCTATGCGAATTTTCTTAACTGCTGCACTTTAACTAATGTTATTCGCTCAGCGCACAGGTACTGGTGCGCTATGCGAATTTTCTTAACTGCTGCACTTTAATTGATGTTATTCGCTCAGCGCACATGTACTGATGCGCTATGCGAATTTCCTTCTTCTGGCAGTGCGAATTTTGGCTTTCGCTTTGCGAAAATTGGCTGACAAAGTCTAAATAATACACCATTTCCTGTACAATATTTTACATAACAATCTAATACCTATTACAACTTTTCAACGAGGAACAACATGAATAATTACAAGATTGAGCTCATTTATAAGCATAAAAATAACTCTTTTTCACACTTATCACCATGTCTGGATAGAATTCTTGGAACATCTTTCACAATCTAGAAGTTTTTAACTTCTCAACTTCGAAGCTTAAAATATACCATAGTTACGTCAAATTTTACTAGGCTTTGACGTACTAATTGCCAGCCAGAAGACAAAGAGTTTGACAAAAGACAAAGGATATGTCGTATTCTGTGGATATACGACGTTTTCTTCTTCATCCTCGCGCCTCTTTTTTCCTTTCTAAAACCTCTCATAACCTCCTAGTACCATTATATTTTAATATAAGATTTACATTTTAAGATAACCTCCCATTAGAAATGCAACGTTTACGGATATTCGAGGTTTTCTTCTTCAGCCTCCCGCCCTTTTCTTCTTCAACCAGTCAACCAGAATACGGAAAAAGTCAACCAGACGAGTTTTGGGCCAGTTTTTTGCGATTTTATGATCTGTTTGGGCCTGGACCCGTTTTCTATTATTTTTATGTCCTATTTAAAGACCTAGATGTCTTAGGGTTTGGATCTTTGGCGGAGACGAAGCAAACACTCCCTTTTCCACCCCTTGAAGGAAGATCTTGGATGCTCAGGCTACCTCTTCAACTTTCTAGGGTTTTATCTTTCATTCTTTCATTATTGTTCATCTAGTTTCACCATGAATATGGTGAACTAAACCTTGTATTGTTGTTGGGGAATCAATGTAGTCTTGTGAAACTCTCATATATGGAATTTGTTTTAACATCTTATTTTAACATACATTCTTTCTTTCATCTTTAGTTAGGGTTTTTCCTCTTTGCTTAAAGCTTGCTTTGTTTAACTCATTCATTGCCATGATTATTGATTTTGTCGATATGGGAACGTACGGGGAAATCTAGATCCGGGGAATTTCTCCCAATAGCATATTGGTTGCCTTTAAGCTTCTGCACTTCAGAATTAGTTACTAGGAATGCTAGGAATTGTATGAACTCGTAATTAAGGATAGGCCTTCTTGCAAGGTGATTTAGAGAGTGGCATTAGCATTGATGAAAAGAATGATGAATTCCTAAAAGTATATGAGAGTGGATAAGATGAAATTGATAACCCCAACAACATACTCATCCATCTAATTCATTAAAGTGTCTGTATTCCTTTTTTTCCATTGATCAAACTCATGCATACATGTTTAATTATTGTCTTTTGCATTTGAAACCTATAATCAATTGTTCACAAGTCTTAAATAATCAACATATCATATAACTAACTAGGCCGTGAGTCCTTTGGGAGAACGATACTTGGTCTTACCGAGTTTATTACTTGATACGATTCGGTCACACTTGCCGAGGGTTAAACAAGTTTTTGGCGCCGTTTTTCGGTGTTCATAAATTTGTCATCAACCAGCAACAACAGTGGCAACAACAACCCTCTCTAGTTGACAAAACTACAAAGCTTGAGGAGACTCTCCAACAGTTCATGCAGGAAACTCTTTCCACCTAGAAAAGCACTAAAGCTGCTATAAGGAATGTAGAGATGCAGGTTGGTCAAATAGCCAGGAAGTTGGAAGAGATACCTATCAACAGTTTTGGGGCTAATACTAAAGTTAACCCCAAGGAAGAATGCAAGGTTGTTGTGAGTGTGGAGAGGGGGAAAGAGAAAGAAAAAGAGAGAAAAGAAAAAGTTGATTTAAAGAGAGAGAAGAAAAAGAAGAGAGAAAAATTGAAAAAGAGAAAGAAGAGAGAGAAGAAAAAAAATTGAGGTTGAGAGAAAAGTAAAAGAAGAGAGTGAGAGAAAAAAGAAAAGAATGATACAAATCTTCATCACCTTGAAGAGTGTTCTAGAAAAGAAAAAGATATACAATTAGGGTGCTTTGAAGAAATTTTCAAAAAATTGGGGATTAAAATTTCTGTGATTGAAGCACTACAACAAATTCCTGAATATGCTACGTTTTTGAAGAAACTCCTCAAAAGAAAGAAATATCTAGAGGAGGAAACAATTGATGTATAGGGAGAGTGTAGTGTGATTTTACAAAAGGCACTTCCTCCAAAGGGTAAAGATCTAGGAAGTTTCACCATTCCTTGCACTAACAGGAGCCATAAAATAGGGAAAGCCCTAATTGATTTGGGGTCCAATATCAATTTGATGCCCTTATCTGTTTTTCAAAAGATTGGTGGTCTTGAAGTCCGGCCTGCAAAGATGACTCTGTTTATGGCGGATGGATCCACCAAAAAGCCCTATGGTGTGTTGGAAAATGTGATGGTACAAACTGACAATCTCAAATTCCTGGTGGACTTTGTAGTGATGGAGATGAAGGAAGACTTGGAGATCCCTATTATTCTTGGAAGGCCATTCATGAAGACGACCAAGGTGATCATTAATGTTGATGATGGAACTATGGCACTTAAAGACCAAGAAGCTGAGGTGATTTTCAATGTCTCAGTGCTAAGCAACAAATCCAAGTGAAGAAGACTAGTCTCAAAGCTGTATGTGAAGATGCACCAGAGATTAATACTAAAGTTGCCAAGCCAGGTAAGAAAGGTAAAAACTGTTTTTTGTCACAGGTAAAAGAAGAAGAAAAAGATAGCAAAGGAGAAAGTGTTCATCAAGACTCCCTGGAGAAATATGAAGAATTTAGGCCAGACATTCCAATGAGATTCAACAAGAAGCTGTGGGTTGTGAAAGAACTCATATTTGATGGACTGATAGAGATTGAATCTCCAATTTCCAGGAGAATAAAAAAGGTGAATAGGAAGTTACTGAAGAACTGTTGGTGGGGAGAAAGACAAGATGACACCAAAATAAAAGATGTGACATGAGCTTATTGGGTCAAGCTAGTGACGCTAAAGAAGCGTTTGCTGGGAGGCAACCCAGTGTTTTACAAACTTTTATTTTGTTTATTTTTTTAGTTTGGATGTTTGTCATTCAAATTTTGTTTTTGTTTATTTTGCGTTTTTGTGTTTTTGTGTGCTTAGTTTGTAATAACTGAATGTTTGAGGGGTGGAATGATACGGTGCTCCAGGAGAGGTGTGGGTAGAATGCAGCGAAATTATGAATTGGAACGTGAGCAGTGACGATGTTTGCGCACGAGAAGCTAATGGCAGCGGAAGGACTTGGATGCAGCGGATGATAACGCTTGTGGTTTGGCAGTAGCGAAAGAATGAATTCAGTGGATGCATATATGGAGGAAGAGCTCTATGGTGAATGGATTCTCTACCTCAGGCGGCCTTCACTGGAAGGAAGCTAGATGGAGAAGGAAAGCTCAATAGGAGGTGACTTGTGGCAGAGTTTCGGGTGCTGGAAAATGCTTCAGCAGAAGTAAAACTCAATAATCATCAAAAGTAACTTTACAATGAGAAGAGGTGCTGATTTATAACAAATCCAGCAACCATTTCAGTGCCTATACTAGGCTACTGATCAGTCGTGTTTAGTGGATCAAAGGCCACATGTAAGGGAGTGAAGCATGTGCTGGAAACAATTGATGCACCGAAAACATGTGTTACACGTGAAGACAAATCAGCAACTGAATTTGTGCACGTGGCTTTGTGCTAGGCGCATTTTCATGGCTGAAATGAGACTTTATTCTTCTTTTCTTGGGTTTCTTCTATCCTTCTCCTTGTGTTGGTTTGGGCCATTATGGATCATCTACTTGGGCTCCTGGCTTCCACATAAACAGGCAAAGAGCATTTGACCTTCTGGAGGGGCATCTTCAAGGTCTTGTTGGAGCTTTTTCATCATCCTCTAGTGATGGGACCTTGGTGTGTTGTGGTGCTTGGTCCCCGTGTATCATGGAGAGAGATTAATTGTTTGGTTTGAGTGTTGTTTTGTGAACTAGGGAAAAGAAACTGGAAACATTCTAAGTGTTCTCTCCTCACTTTTCCCCTCATTCATCCACCAAAAACCCTCTTTCTCACCATTTTTGCACAATGCAATCATTCAAGTTTGGGGTTTTGGTGTGTGTGGTTGTTTGAAGTGCAGATTTCTACCAATTGTTTGAGCTTTGTTCAATAATGCCTTGTCTCCATTCAAGTAAGTCATGCCATTTAGTGTTCTAAGCTCTTAAAAGTTTGATTTTTGAAGAATGTTATGAAAAAGTTTGATTTTTTGATGATTGGCACTATCTATGCATGATTTACCACTGTTTGGACCAATTAAATTGTTCTAATTATGGTTTGGACTGAGTTGAAACTGATTTGGGAAGAGAAAAACACAACAAAGCCACGCTTGGCTGCACCGCGCGCCGCTCAAGCGCCCCTGAGGGGCGCCCAAGCGGTGAGCGACAGTGACTGTTTTAGTGTTTTTAGTGTTTTCTGGTTCTGTGCAGGTGATGATGAGGGCTCTCTATTTTGCCCTCTTTCTAAATGAGAAGAATTTATTGATTTTTGGGACTAATGCTTGATGATTTCTGTGTTTGTTTTGTGAATCTCTTTGTGTAGGAATGATTTCATCTTCAGGACAAAGGATCAAGACCCTTGGTACCAAAGACAAGGGAAGAAAGAGGAAGGAGAAGGAGCAGTTCTACTCAAACAAGCTCAGAACTCCTACTCACGAGAGGAGGTACTTCCCAGCTGTCACTCGTACAAAAACAGCGTATAACGTCACACAATCAACGTCGAAGAACGCAATATCCAACATTATAAATGACCGGTGGCATTTCCGTAAATAAATTGAATCGCTCCATGTCAGTTACTAAAACAGTTCGCCGTCTAAATATATTAACGTCAAACAAGCAGCATATCGACGTAATCCAAAATGTATTAACGTCAAATAAGGCCTAGATCGACGTAAAACAATGACCTTAGAATTACATAACGTCATCTTAAGAAAAATCTGATGTTCAATTTTATATAAAAAATAACGAAATATTGTTTTACTTCCAGTAATATTACTCCTACCCACATTTGACGTCAATCATGACAAATATTCTACGTTTTATATCCCAGCATGAAGCCAAAGAGTAAATCCCTTTTTTATTCTTTATTTTTTTTCTCTTATAAACCAAACAGAACATCACACACTTTATGGGGTCGACGTTTAAAACAATATAGAACGTCGAACAAGTTGGGGTTGGACGTGATGATCGTAATCACATAACGTCCCAAAGGAACAGGCGACGTCCAATACAAAATAAATAAATACTAAATATTGATTTAATTATTATGATGTCAATCGTAACAAAAGAAGGACGTTGTATATTATAGCTTGCAGTTATTTGTTTATTTTTCATTTAAATCAACCCATAAAATGTCAGTCTTATACTGGCTTAGACGTTGTTCCTTTTTTATTATTTTTTCTTTTTCTTTTAAACCAACCACAAAACGTTGAGTTCTTCTTCGTGTTGGACGTTTTTTCTTCTAAACTAAACGAAAAACCGTCCTTGTACTCGTGGCTTCGACGTTTAATTAAGCGGAGGAAGCGTATAACGTCAAAGTTCAACGTCCCATAACAGAACAAGCAACGTTAACAATAACCTCAGTCCCTCTTTTTTTCTTTTTTTCTTTTTTTTCTTTTTCTTTTAAACCAACCAAAGAATGTTGAACTCTTTCACCAATTCGACATTTTTTTGCCAGAAATATTTTTTTTTTCTTTTAAACCAACGAATAAAATGCCATAAATGGTGAAGAGGTGTACAACGAAGTCAAAAACATTGACATTGTATTTGGAAAACATCATTAAAGTACCTTTGCAAAAAACATTTGGATGAAACAATAAATATTTTTTAATCTTCCATACTGGTGTAAACTTGATGTTAGACATTGTATTGATGTGATGCATGTTGAAAAAAAATGTTTGTGATAGTGTCATCAAAACTTTATTAAACGTGAAAGGGAAGAACAAAGACAGAATAAAAGCACGACAACATTTGGCTGACATGGGAATCCGATCTGAGTTACATCCACAGATAATAGGAAGACACACTTATCTGCCCCCAGCCTGTCACACTCTTTCTAAAAAAGAAAAACAAAGTTTTTGTAACTGTTTAAGAAGTGTGAAGGTTCCACAAGGTTATTCTTCAAATATTAGTAACCTTGTTTCTATGCAAGAGTTAAAGTTAGTTGGTTTAAAGTCTCACGATTGTCATGTATTGATGCAACAATTGTTATTAGTTGTTATTCGAGGCATATTACCTCCTTCTGTTAGGGGTATTCTGACACGTCTGAGTTTATTCTTTAAGTCTGTTAGGGGTATTAGAAAGTTGTTGACCCTCGTGGTTTAGATCAATTGGAAAATGAAGGAATAAGACTACTATGTGAATTGGAGATGTATTTTCCACCTTTTTTTGATATCATGGTTCATTTGATTGTTCATCTAGTCAGAGAAATTCGAATATGTGGGTCAGTCTTCTTAAGGTGGATGTACCCAGTTGAAAGATACATGAATATCTTAAAGGGATATGCAAGAATTAGTATCGACTAGAAGCTTCAATCATAGAGCGATACGTTGCAGAAGAAACCATTGAATTTTGTTCAAGTTATATGCCATCTTGTGAGCTAGTGGGTCTTCCCAAGAGCAGACATGAAGGAAAATGTGAAGGTAAGGGTGTTCGAGGTGTGAGAATTCAAAGTGTTAGTAGAAAAGAAGTTGACCAAGCTCATTTGTACATCTTAAACAACACTGTTGATGTGATTCCTTACATTTCTGAACACGTTAATGAAATAAAGGCATCACACCCAAGAATGAGTGAAAAATGGCATCTTAATGAACATGTCAAAACCTTCTTAATATGGTTTAAGAAAAAGATTTATGTGACTCCATATCTCGTGGGCCGAACACAGATGTCATTACATATGGTGGGTACTATATAAACAATATTTCTTTTCAGACAAAGGTAGAAGATGACAAAAGTAGAGTTCAAAATAGTGGCGTTACACTACAAGCTGAAGCTATGCACTTTGCTAGTTCTAAAGACAAAAATCCAATCACAGCATCCATGAGTTATTTTGGAATAATACAAGAAATATGGGAAGTTGATTATGTCAGTTTTAGAGTCCCAGTTTTCAAGTGTAAATGGGTTGATATAAATTCTGGTGTCATGACAGATGACTTTGGTTTCACATTGGTAAACTTGAACAAGATGAATTACACTGATGAACCATTTATCATGGCTAGTCAAGCAAGACAAATATTCTACGTAAATGATCCAACGAATAAAAAATGGTCAGTGGTTTTAGAAGAAAAAAACATGCATGGATATGATGATGAAGATTCTCTTGATATACTTAAGACAACATTTGTTGCATCAAGACCTATTGAAGACTCAATTGATAACGATGAAGGGATCTGAGAGAAAACAATATCTTAATAGGTTGTGATATTTTTTGTAATGACTTTACATGTAGTTTCATCATATTTGAATTATTACTAACCTTGTATATATTTTTGAGGTATGTCGGCCTCAAACTTAGGATCAAGATAGACCAGACGTGGTCGCGGCGTCACACGATTGCCAGATGTGGCATCCGGACGCGTTGATGGGCAGAGGAGACATGTTGACATTGACCCCAGATTAGGTCAGGCATTAAGGCCAAATGCTGATAGCCATGTCTCTATCCTTCATGCATGTTGGGATGACGTCCTAGAGGTCGAGAAGAACCTCTTATTGCAAGATATTTAGGTATGTTTACTTAAAAGAATTTTGATATACTTATTTCTTTTATCTTATTATGTTATTAACATGTTTTTGTTTTAAATAGCAACATTATGATATTCCAAACACAATACAGATTAGAAAGAAAGTGTTATCTCATATAGCGATAAGATGGGGGATTTCAAGACAAGGCTGACACGACTATATGTCTTTGGAGACAAACAACATGAAAATCCATGTCAGCATTATACATTCACAAAGGAGGAGTGGATATAATTTCGAGCATCTAGAGAGTCTGAGGAAGGGAAGGTATGTTTCTTAACATATACAAAGTCTTTAATTGAGTTTTTATGATTTTTGCACTTATGAATATACACGGTTTCCCAGGATCAAAGGTTAGCCGCCCAAGAAAGGCAAAGGCTAAACGATGCACCACACTTGTTATCCCGAGGTGGTTATGCAATACTGGAAAAGAAAATTAGAAAGTCTCGAGTGGATGCCTTGGGGCTTGAGTCCCTGGACCTAGCACCTGTACCCGCTAGGTACGAGGAGTGGAAGGCTGCTCGGACTAAATCTGATCGGAACATGACATCTTCCTCAGCTGCCTTGATCTCACAAACAATTGTAAGTTCAAATTCTAAACATTGTTTGATTGTGTATTTATCATGGCATGTCTTCTAAGTAACCTAGTTTTTTTATGTGCAGGATGAGTTGGTTAAGCAGCAGACTCAGGGAACATTTGCTTTCTGATGAACAAATCTTCAATCCCCGAAAACAATGTCAAAAACTTGTTAACTCTCGGTAAGTGTAACCGAATCGTATCAAGTAATAAAACATGGTAAGACCAAGTATCGTTTTCCCAAGAGACTCATGGAACTAAACAGTTATGTGATTACTCAACTAATTAAGACTCTAAAGAACATATTTTTAGGATTTTGAAACCAAATGCAATAAAATAAACATGAATGCATGAATGCAATTTGATCAATTGAGGTTAAACACAAGAAAGAATGGATGAAGTTGATGATATTGTTGTTGGGGTTTAGATTTAACCTAATTTACTCTCATACATTTATGAATTCGTCTTTCTTTTCATTAATGTTAATGTCACTCTCTAAATTACCTTAAACCTGATGTCTCGGTGAAGAAAGCCTATCCTTAATTATGAGTTCATACAATTCCTAGCATCCCTAATAATTAATTCTGAAGCACAGAAGCTTAAAGGCAACCAACCCTCATATCCCTATGTCTAGGCAATACTGCTTTTGGGGGAATTTCCCCTGTTCTAGATTTCCCCATATGTGTCCATATCGACAAAATCAATAATCATGACATCGAATGAGTTAAACAATGCATGCTTTAAGCAAAGAGGAAAAACCCTAACAATTAATAAAAGAAAGCATGTATCCTATAAAAGATCTTGAAGAACAAATTCAATACATGAGAGTTTAAGAAGGTCACATCGTTCCCAACAACAATAAGGTTTAGCCCTCCATCATCATGGAAGAACTAGATGAATAATGGAATGAAAGAATGAAAGAGATAGAAAAACCCGAGAAAGAGAAGAGGACAACCGTCACCATTCCCAAATCTACCCCCAAGGCGTGAAAACTGTGTTTTTGTGCTTAAGCCATCAAAAGATATTAACCCTAGGAAGACTAAAGCCTTATATAGATTTCTAAATATTACAGAAAATTAAGCCCAAGCCCATAAGAATAATAGAAAACGGGTCCAAGCCCAAAACAAATCATAAAAATTACAGAAAATTGGCCCAAAGCCCAATAAAGTGGCACTCTGATGAAAAATTTATGAACACCGAAAACGGCGCCACAAACTTGTTTAACAATCGGCAAGTGTGACCGAATCGTATCAAGTAATAAACTCGGTAAGACCAAGTATCGTTCTCCCAAAGGACTCACGGCCTAGTTAGTTATTTGATTTGTTGATTATTTAAGACTTGTGAACGATTGATTGTAGGTTTTTTTAATGCAAAAGACAGTAATTAAATATGTATGCATGAATGTGATCAATGGCAAAAAGAGTAAAACAAACACGTAATGAATTATATGGATGAGTATGTTGTTGGGGTTATCAATTTCATCTTATCCACTCTCATATACTTTAGGAATTCATGAATCTTTTCATCAATGTTAATGCCACTCTCTAAATCACCTTGTCAAGAAGGCCTATCCTTAATTACGAGTTCATACAATTCCTAGCATTCCTAGTAATTAGTTCTGAAGTGCAGGAGCTTAAAGGCAACCAATATGCTATTGGGAGAAATTCCCCGGATCTAGACTTCCCCGTACGTTCCCATATCGACAAAATCAATGATCATGACAATGAATGAGTTAAACAATGCAAGCATTAAGCAAAGAGGAAAAACCCTAACTACTGATGAAAGAAAGCATGTATCTCAAATAAGATGTTTAAACACAAATTCCATATATGAGAGTTTCACAAGATTACATTGATTCCCCAACAACAATACAAGGTTTAGTTCACCATATTCATGGTGAATCTAGATGAACAATGATGAAAGAATGAAAGATAAAACCCAAGAAAGGTAGAGAGGTAGCCTGAGCATCCAAGATCTTCCTTCAAAGGGGTGGAAAAGAGAGTGTTTGCTTCGTCCCAACCAAAGATACAAACCCTAGGAAACCCTAAAGCTTATATACTATTCGTAAAATTACAGAAAATTAAGCCCAGGCCCAAAATAATACCGCTCAGCGGTAAGTGCGCGAGTTCGTTTCTTCCCCTCAGCGGCCTTTTCACCCCTTAGCGGAGCCAACGTGGGTTTCTGAGTGCCGCTCAACGGTAAACTGCCGCTGAGCGGTGGTTGCGGCTTCTCCTTTTGCACTTTTTAATGTCTTTTCTGATTCCATTCCTATCCTTCTTCGCTTCTTTCACCAAATTCACCTTAAAACCTGCATAAAACACTGAAATCAAGCATAAACCTGTCCAACTCTCTTATTTCTAAAAATATAACCAAAAGCATGATTTCAAGCTAGTTTCTAAGTGTTAAAGGTTGCTTTTAGTATCAAATTTAAGCATGAAAATTACAGTTTTTCTGTAATATATAGATTTCTAAATATTACAGAAAATTAAGCCCAAGCCCATAAGAATAATAGAAAACGGGTCCAAGCCCAAAACAAATCATAAAAATTATAGAAAATTGGCCCAAAGCCCAATAAAGTGGCACTCAGCGGTAATTACCGCTCAGCGATAAGTGCGTTTCTTCTGTTTTGCCCCTCAGTTGCATTTTTACCCCTTAGCGGTGCCAACAGGTCTTTGAAAGTGCCGCTCAGCGGTAATTGGCGCTGAGCGGTACTTGCGGCTTCTCTTCTTTTGCACTTTTTGTGTCCTTTTCTGATTCCATCTTTGTCCCACTTCACTTCTTTCATCAAATTCATCCCAAAAACCTGCAAAAACAAGGAAATTAGGCATAAAACCTGTCCAACTCTCTTATTTCCAAAAACATAAGCAAAAGTATGATTCCAAGCTAGTTTCTAGTCATAAAGGTTGTTTTTTATATCAATTTTAAGTATAAAAATAATAGTTTTTCAATTGTTATCACAACCCCAAACTTAGAACTTTGCTTGTCCTCAAGCAAAACAAAACCTGGCTTAAATGAAATAATGATACTACAATGGTTTAGCACACTAAAAAGCATTTTTTCTCTTAGGACAGGTAAATCACTCATGAATGCTCATCATAGAAAGATTAGTCAAGATATAATGATGATTTAACCAATCAAGCTTCAACTATGGTGCTCACATAATCAAGACATACGCAACAGATGCAAGCCTCATCAACAACTAAGCTAGAATGTTATCATAAAGTGCATGGAACTATTCCTCACCAAAGATAGTGTTTCACTCAAGCACTCAAAAGTATTTCACTCAAGAACTCAAAAGTGTATAGTAAGGTGACACTCTTACACTCTACTATAACAATGTCACATGAATCAACTTTGCCTTTCATTTAACCACATATCAAACACACTTACAAGCAAGTTATCATCACAAGGGCTTTTCAAGGCTTGTATTGAGGCTGGGCTAAGAAGAAAATTGGTTTTTCTAGACAACAAAATTCCTTGAGTTAAGAGAGTGCATAATTCATTTATTCTCATTAAATCTCAACTCTCTTTCTTCTTTTATGTGAGAAACCAATATTCAACTCATTCCCAAACTTTAATTGCATTGAGCTTAACCTTTTCTTTTCTTTCTTTTCTTCTCCTTTTCTTTTTGCTTTCGCTTTTTGCTTTTGCCCAATGCTTTTTAATGAATTTCACAAAGTTCTTTCCAGTTTCTCACCACCCCAAACTTGAACCATTCTCCATTACCACAAAACATACTCTACTTAACTCAAGGTAAGGATTTCAAAAAGGGTCTTTCCACTTTTCAAATTTAGGCTCAAGGTGTAAAGGTTAGAGAAAACATTGATCTTTATTGGGTTCACCTATAAACATTGGCTCTAAGGGAGAAGAAAAACATGGCCTTGATCATTTGTAACAAGTAAGCAAGTGGTTCAATCATAGAAAATTAGGCAAAATCAATCATGCTTCCAAAGCAATAGCACTCAATCAATCAAAAACTCTGGAGGCTAATCTCTCACAGGTTAACTCAAGTTCCACAATTTGATAAACATCTTGCCCAACATATTAATCATGCATCTGTTTTTTAACAAAACTATGAGCAACCACAATCTATGCTTAAAAAGCCTCAACAATCATTAACTCAACATGCATCATAGAACAATAGAGCAAAAATAAGAATATTACTCATCACAAACAATTTACCACATCATACCAACCATTGCAGCACAATTCATGAAACCAAGTACATAAAAAAAAATTCAAATAAACAAAAAAATATCCTCATCCTACAGCATCCATCAGTAGATGCGAATCCTTATCATCAACATCCATCAGTAGATGCAAATCTTTCTCATCTTTATCGACATCCATCAGTAGATGTCTTTAGTAGCATTCATCAGTAGATAGTATCATTCATCACCCTCATCATAACAGCATCCATCAGTAGATGTTGTCATTCTTGAAAAGTAAATTCAAATCCAAAAGAAAAAGTCAGAAATTGGGTTGCCTCCCAATAAGCGCTTGTTTAACGTCACGAGCCTGACCCAAAATCCTCCAGCATCCTTCAGTAGATGCATATCTTTATCACCAATACCCGCATAGTATCCTTCAGTAGATACTCTTCCACTAACATCGACTAGTAGATGCAAATCCTTTTCATCAACACTCATCAGTAAGTGTCTGATAGCATAGTATCCTTCAGTAGATACTCAATCACCTGGCATCCATCGATAGATGTTGTGCTTCTTCGCTTGATGATCTTGTGCTCCTAGTACAGATTTTTGAATTTGATCCAGCAGACACTAAAGAACACTGCACTAGAGCACCCAATTAGCACAAAAGATAAAAATAAAAAATAAAAAAATAAAAGGATAAAAAGATAAAAAGAAACCAAAAATAAAAAGAGAAAAAAAAAATAAAAAGATAAAAAGATAAAAAGAAAACACTAAAAAGAGAAAAAGATAAAAAGGTAAAAAGAAAAAAATTAAAAATAGAAAAAGATAAAAAGATAAAAAGAAAAAATAAAAAGATGGAAAGATAAAAAAAATGAAAAGATGAAAATATAAAAAGATAAAAAGAAAAAAATAAAAAGAGAAAAAGATAAAAAATAAAAAGAGAAAAAGATAAAAAGAAAAATAAAAAGAGAAAATGATAAAAAGATAAAAGGATGAAAAGATAGAAAGATAGAAAGATAAAAAGAAGAAAAATAAAATAAAATAAAATAAATAAGAAGATAGAAAGATGAAAAGATAGAAAGATAAAAATAAATAAGAAGATAAAAAGATGAAAAGAAATAAAAAGATAAAAGTTAAAGATAAAGTCTAACCGGTTAAGAATCACACAAATAGAATAGTTATACCACGAGTGCCCGGCAACGACACCAAAAATTTGATGAACAAATCTTCAATCCCCGAAAACGAGTCAAAAACTTGTTAACCCTCGGCAAGTGTAACCGAATCGTATCAAGTAATAAAACATGGTAAGACCAAGTATCGTTTTCCCAAGAGACTCAAGACACTAAACACTTATGTGATTACTCAACTAATTAAGACTCTAAAGAACATATTTTTGGGATTTTGAATGCAAATGCAATAAAATAAACATGAATGCATGAATGCAATTTGATCAGTTGAGGTTAAACACAAGAAAGAATGGATGAAGTTGATGATATTGTTGTTGGGGTTTAGATTTAACCTAATTTACTCTTATGCATTTATGAATTCGTCTTTCTTTTCATTAATGTTAATATCACTCTCTAAATTACCTTAAACCTGATGTCTCGGTGAAGAACGCCTATCCTTAATTATGAGTTCATACAATTCCTAGCATCCCTAATAATTAATTCTGAAGCACAGAAGCTTAAAGGCAACCAACCCTCATATCCCTATGTCTAGGCAATACTGCTTTTGGGGGAATTTCCCCAGTTCTAGATTTCCCCGTATGTTTCCATATCGACAAAATCAATAATCATGACATCGAATGAGTTAAACAATGCATGCTTTGAGCAAAGAGGAAAAACCTTAACAATTAATGAAAGAAAGCATGTATCTTATAAAAGATATTGAAGAACAAATTCAATACATGAGAGTTTAAGAAGGTTACATCTTTCCCAACAACAATAAGGTTTAGCCCTCCATCGTCATGGAAGAACTAGATGAATAATGTAATGAAAGAATGAAAGAGATAGAAAAACCCGTGAAAGAGAATAGGAGAGCCGTCATTATCCCCAATTCTACCCCCAAGGGGTGAAAAATGTGTTTCTGTGCTTAAGCCATCAAAAGATACTAACCCTAGGAATACTAAAGCCTTATATAGACTTCTAAATATTACAGAAAATTAAGCCCAAGCCCATAAGAATAATAGAAAACGGGTCCAAGCCCAAAACAAATCATAAAAATTACAGAAAATTGGCCTAAAGCCTAATAATGTGGCGCTCAGCAGTAATTACCGCTCAGCGGTAAGTGCGTTTCTTCTATTTTGCCCCTCAGCTGCATTTTTACCCCTCAACGATGCCAATGGGTCTTTGAAAGTGCCACTCAGCGGTAATTGGCGCTGAGCGGTACTTGCGGCTTCTCTTCTTTCATCAAATTCATCTCAAAAACCTGCAAAAACAAGGAAATTAAGCATAAAACCTGTCCAACTCTCTTATTTCCAAAAACATAAGCAAAAGTATTATTCCAAGCTAGTTTCTAGTCATAAAGGTTGTTTTTTATATCAATTTAAAGTATAAAAATAATAGTTTTTCAATTGTTATTAATGCCCAAGGTAGGGACGACATTCTAACAACGATCATTGGAAAGCCCGAGCACCCAAGACGTGTACGTGGAGTTCCTGGGGCGATTGGTCTTCGTGACTACTTTGCCCCTACATAGAAAAACACTCAATCAATGAGTCGGGAGGCATTGAGGCAGATGGATCTTTAGTGGCATGAAAGACTCAACCAAAGCATGAGATCAATGAAGATCAATGTTGATTGGTACAAGACAGAGTGTAACGCAGCGGAATAAAACTTGGGTAGCAGAAAGCGTGTCTGGTCACCTTTTTAAAATAAATTGGTCTGTTTTTAGAAAAACAATTTTCTTTCAGAAAATTTATCGAACAGTTGATATGCGTAAAAGATAAAAAATGTAGGGAATAGAAAATCACACGAGTAATTTTTATACTGGTTCGATTCAACAGAATCTACATCCAGTCGTTAATCACTATAAAAAGTGATTAACAGTTCCACTAAAAAGATAAATAGTGAATAAAATAGATAAATAAACCTTCGTTCGACGAACGAACCGGAAGAGAAACACTCTGCCAACTCGAAGAGACCCGCTCCGACTATCGACAAACGAAACGCGAGCTTCTCCTATTCACGAGACCAGGCAGAGCACCTTGCTAACTCGAAGAGAGCTTGCTCCGACTATCGACACACGAAACGCGAGCCCCTCCTTTTCACGAGACCAAGCAAGGGAACTTGAACTATAGCTTCTGAGAACTTCCTCTGACAAACAGTATTCTGCAAGAGCTTCTGTTCAACTTTTTCAACTGATCTTCACAGAAACCCAATATATAGCCAGCTGTTCTGAATATCTAAGGTTAAGTCCCAACTGCCACGAATAATCGATTATTGTAAGTGATAATCGAATATTCAAGTCCGTTATAGGTTTTTAAAAAATGTGATAATCGATTATATGAGGTGATAATCGATTATTCCTGGATGACTTTGTGATAATCGATTATTGCCATTCCATAATCGATTATGGCAGTTAAAAATGCAAGTTTTACAAAGTTTACAAGACTTTCCTACTATATTTAATTTCTACAAATTGCTTTTAAATAATTCTAATATCTTCTTCAACTAAAACTTCTTGCAGCATCATCAAAACAATTTTCTTCAAGATTTACCAATACTCCTTATTGGTAACACGATTCATGGAGCAGCTACAAGAACAAAAAGAAATACAAAGAGCGCTTGAAGAGAAGCTGAATTCCATGACGCAAGGCACCATGGGACCTGCTGAAGCTCCCACACCACCTCGTGTTAGCACTAGAGGATCATGCTCTGCTGTAGAACCTACTCAGTATAGCGGTCAATATGAGCTATTGGTTGATGGGGATACCCCACGCATTGTGGCTGTCGGACAAGTGCTTGAGGGAGGGCATACTATTCATGGTGTTCCCATATTACCCCACCATGTGTGTGTGACGATTTACGAGGTTCGGGATCCCCAGGCTCAGGTGCCTGTACCCACTCCAGAAATTCATTTTGTGGGGAAGTCCATAGGATCATTTATAGCCTGGCCTAGAGCATTGATCATGTCACACATCGCTAGTCCATAGGTATAATGTTTGTGTTATTAGTATTTCTATGTTAAATTTAAAAATATTTATTGATAATTTGAAATTCTTATCTTCAGTTCACACGTCCTCAGAAGCAGCCGATTCATGATACAGTCATACATGAAGATGATGACATGGCTGAAGTGGAGGATGATCCTCTATCAAAGCTAATGACAAGATTACCCAGGTTGAAGAGAGCACCATTAGAACTGTACTTGGATTTGAGAGTATTTGGTCTCCCCCCCATGTGCCAGTATATATCACATTGAATGATGCATTGGAGGTAATTGGGGGAGACAGGATGTTGAATATTACCATCATTCAACTGTGGTGCATGTAAGATAGTTAATTTTGTCTTCCATATTAGTTTTATTTAGATTCCTAGTTTCTAACAACTTAACTTTGTTGTTTTAGGTACATGGACACAATCGTTGTAGACCAAGGTCGGTCTTCCATGTACGGATTTGTTGAACCTCAGACGATTCAACCTTCTGGTAACACACTTGAAAGCAAACAACATTATTCGCAAACATGGATGGATGAGTCAAAAAGAGACGTATATCTTGTGCCATACATTGATGGGTAGGTGTTGTTATATGTAAAAGTTCATTAAAGTTTACTTAATTAGTTAACTAACTATTTGTGATTCGTGATAGGTCGCACTGGCAGCTGATGGTCATCATTCCCAAACAATGTAAAATTATATGGTTTTGTTCGTTGCACAGGAAGATGAAAACTGACTTGAGAACCATGCTTCAAGGGTAAGTGTTTCTCCAAAAATGACTTTGAATTTGATGTTCACCTTAAACTTTTATGATAAATATAGTTATATTAATTTTACTTTGTGTTTTCAATCTAAATAGAGTTATTGGTAAATCTTGAGGTTAACTAGTTCAAATTTTGTATCCAAAGGTTGTAAGTCATTTATACTTCTAATTCATTTTCTATGTTATTGAATGATCTAAATTCTTGACTATTTAGTTTGTCATTTTAGTGTAACAAGCAGCTAGATTCATGGGAATGTGGCTTCTATGTCATGTGTTGGATTAAGACCATCAATCGAGCTGTCATTACAGATGACTGGAATGAGGTAATGATGCATACCTTGAATACATTACAAATCAAATTCATCTTTAAACATATATGAAACCATAATGAATCTT
The DNA here is from genome assembly GCA_027742795.1 of Vigna hirtella. Lineage (NCBI taxonomy): Eukaryota > Viridiplantae > Streptophyta > Magnoliopsida > Fabales > Fabaceae > Vigna > Vigna hirtella. Next base: position 74,203 of record JAHCHA010012202.1, on the reverse strand, counting down.
TATTCTTTTTGCAGCGCTTCAAGAGTACATCTCCTATACCAGAGGACACAATTAGGCAGATAAAGCAGGAGTGGACAATTTATCTTCTACAAAGATGGAGCTAGGAACACTTATATTTCTTGTTGAACATTACTTTGGTTTAGTTTAAGTTTATATTTTGATAGTTTTGGTATTGGATTGGTTTTTACATTAAGTAGAACTTTCTTTATATGAAACGCATATATATATATATATATATATATATATATATATATATATATATAT
>JAHCHA010012202.1:16898-48939 GCA_027742795.1 Vigna hirtella | reverse complement strand
TGTTGGAGCTACTTCAAATAAAATCAACTCTTCATTAATCAACGCTTTTGCAGTTGCTCATTAATTGATAGACTAAAAACTTCAATAAAAAAAATGCATGAACCGAACAAAATGAAAATGGCAATCGGTATTCAACAACATCAAATTAAAGTGAAGCTTCTTCATTCCACCGTAACAACATTCACACTTTTAATTTCTTTCTTCCAAAAATGAAAATGTTCCCAACCAAAAAGACAACTAAGCAAGTGTGGCGGCTGATAACAGTTGAAAAACTGTTATTTTTATGCTTAAAATTGATACTAAAAGCAACCTTTATGCTTAGAAACTAGCTTGAAATCATGCTTTTACTTATATTTTCAGAAATAAGAGAGCTGGACAGGTTTATGCTTGATTTCAGTGTTTTTGTGCAGGTTTTAAGGTGAATTTGGTGAAAGAAGTGAAGAAGGAGAGAGATGAAATCAGATACGACATCAAAAAATGCAAAAAGAGAAGCCGCAACTGCCGCTCAGCGGCAGTTTACCGCTGAGCGGCACTCAGACAGTCACGTTGGCTCCGCTGAGGGGTGAAATGGCCTCTGAGGGGAGAAAACAAAGTCACGCACTCACCACTGAGCGGTACTTTACCGCTGAGCGGCACTTTAATGGGCTTGGACTTGAATTTTTGTAATTTACGAATGATATATAAGCTTTAGGGTTTCCTAGGGTTAGGTATCTTTGGCAGAAACGAAGCAAACACTCTCTCTTCCACCCCTTTGAAGGAGGATCTTGGATGCTCAGGCTACCTCTTCACCTTTTTAGGGTTTATTCTTTCATTCTTTCATTGTAATTCATCTAGGTTCACCATGAATATGGTGAACTAAACCTTGTATGTTTGTTGGGGAATCAATGTAATCTTGTGAAACTCTCATATATGGAATCTGTCTTTACATCTTTTAATTAAGACTTATGCTTTCTTTCATCATTAGTTAGGGTTTTTCCTCTTTGCTTAATGCTTGCATTGTTTAACTCATTCGATGCATGATTATTGGTTTTGTCGATACGGGAACGTACGGGGAAGTCTAGATCCGGGGAATCTCTCCCAATATGATATTGGTTGTCGTTAAGCTCCTGCACTTATGAACTGATCATTAGGAATGCTAGGAATTGTATGAACTCGTGATTGGGGAGAAGCCTTCTAGAAAGGTACTTTAGAGAGTGGCATTAACAATGATGATTTGAATGTTGAATTCCTAAAATATATGAGAGTGGATAAGATGAAATTGACCCCCAACAACATATTCATACATAAATTTCATTGAAAGTGTTTATCTTTTGCTTTTTGCCATTGATCAAAACTTCATGCATACATATTTAATTTCGTCTTTTGCATATAAAAATCAAAATATTTCGTCTTTAAGTCTTAGCTAATCAAGAAACCACACAACTAAACTAGGCCGTGAGTCCTTTGGGAAGAACGATACTTGGTCTTACCAAGTTTATTACTTGAACGATTCGGTCATACTTGCCGATTGAAAAACAAGTTTGTGACATCATATTTTGGTGTTCATAAATTTGTCCATCAGCGGCTGGAGCTCTTTCTCTATCACTGTGTTTCATTCCAGCACCTATTATCTAAGAAAAGAAAAAGAAGCAAAACTGAGAGTTGCTTGTTGGAAGATATAACCGAGAGAGACCCCAGTGGGTGACATCTCTCCCCTCTTGGAATCAGTCGTGACACCCTGTGCACTCCCTTTCTCTCGGTGGTTCTCCAATTGTTGGCCGTGAGCAGCTTGCAATTGAAAATCAAGTTACGTCTTCTTCCATGAGAAAAATGTAGAATGCAGTTGTGTGCTTTTTCTCCATGGCGGCTGGCTCCTCTCTTTACTGGATGCGTGAAGCCCTCCGTGTGAAAGCAGGCCCTCCGTCTCTAGCCAGTTGGATGCTTTCGCTTTGGGCCGTGGCAGCTGCTGTGTGCACCCAGCCAAGACCGTGACACTCCATTCAAAAACGTGGCAGCAGCTCTTTTGTGAAATGAATTCTTTCTTACCTTTTCCCTAGTGCCTTGCTGGACCGTGCATGCCATCTGCTGGACCGCTGTTGGATGTCCTTGAACGCGTGTGCTTGCTTCTTTCCAGCCCAATGAAATCAGCGTGCTGTAGTTTGAATGCAAACCTTCACGTGTGCTTTTCTTCTTTTCGTAACCCCTTCACTTGCTGGACCTCCTCATGGGCCATCTCCATGTGGTGTGTGCTACTCTGCTGCCACATGTGCTTTGCTGGATGCAGCAATATGGATTTGCTCTCTGCTGCCATGGGCCGTGATACCACTAAACCGTGACATGCTGCTGAACCGTGGTGACTCCTTAACGTGCATCAGCTCCTTTTTCTTGATGCACGCCTTAGCTGTTGGACGTGTGTTCTCCGATGGATCTAGCACCTTTCCAAAGTGAAGGCTTCTTTTTCCCAAGCCAGCTGGGCCGTGTGTCTTCTTTTTTTATTCTCAAAGTACACCTCTTAGACGCTGCAATTGTGGCAGCAGCAGCTTGGATGCTAGACTGTGATGTGCGTGATGCTGCTGGACACAAGCTCTGTGCTCACCAAATTGTTGGACGGGATTATGCTGACACCAAGTTCTGGACCAATTTTAATTTGTCCATGGGCCCCGCTCTTCTTTTCCAATAAATGAAGTCCCTATATGTGTGCACAGCAAGAAAATGAATTTCACTTTGTTTCTCATTTTAGTTTAAAATATAATTGATGAGAAATTTCTCTTTTAAGTCCCAAAATATTATCCAACAATTTTCCTTCAATTAATAATGCAAATAATTAGTCTCAAATAATTCAAATTAATTAAAATAAGAATTTCTGGTCAAATTAAGCACAATTAGCAAAAACGGAAAAAATACCGGACATTTAAGCACAATTCCCCGATTAATTCTAGCATAATAGATTAAGTGAAGTGAAGAAAATATTGACTCATCATAGAGTCATCTGAAACAGAATAGGGGTCTTGTGTTTACAGTCTAATGTCTTGTGCTTTTTGTTGTTTGATCTAAGTTTGCTTGTTTAATGTTTTGTTTGTTTTTAGTACTTGTTTTGCAAATGGCTTTGTATGCCATTTTATTTTGATATTATATGATTGTAATCATATTTCATGTCAATGAAATCAGAGTTTGTTTTAAGTTGATTATCTGTTTATATTTGATTGAAATTGATTGTGTGATGTATGAAGTTGATTAATTTACAATTTATCATTGTGCTCATACATTTACTTTTATGGGCTTGGGCCTAATTTTCTGTAATTTTTAGAATAGTATATAAGCTTTAGGATGTTCTAGGGTTCGTATCTTTGGCTGGAACGAAGCAGAAACACACTTTTCACCCCTTGGGGGTAGAATTGGAGATGGTGACAGCTCTCCTCTTCTCTTTCTCGGGTTTTTCTATCTCTTCCATTCTTTCATTCCATTGTTCATCTAGTTCTTCCATGACGATGAAGAACTAAACTTATTTTGTTCTTGGGGAATCAATGTAAATCCTTAGAGACTCTTTTGTATGGAATTTGTTCTTCAAGATCATTTTTATGATACATGCTTTCTTTCATTAATTGTTAGAGATATTCTTCTTTGCTAAAATGCTTGTGATATTTTATTCATGTATGGCATAAATCTTATGATTCGTAAGTATCAGGAGATTTCGTACTCCTAGGGTTGGACGATTTGGGGATGTGACAGCTCTCCTCTTCTCTCCCTAGGATTGTTATTGAGAGATATCTTACAAATCATGATCTGGAGAATTCTTCCAATAGTATATTACAAACCTAGACATAGGATTATGATAGTTGGTTGCCTTTAATACATGATTAATTGCTAGGGAGACAAGACATTGTAAACTAATGATTATGATTAGGCTTTCTTCGCCGAGACATCGGGTTTAAAGTAATTTAGAAAGTGGCATTAACATTAATGAAAAGGATGATGAATTCCTAAATACAAGAGAATGGATAGGATGAAATTAATAAACCCCAACAACATATTCATTCATATAATTCAAATCACGTGTTTTGTTTCTTCTTGCCCATTGATCAATACATGCATACATATTTACTTTTCAGTCTTTTGCATTTGAAACTTACAACAATTTGTTCAAGAGTCTTAATTAATCAACAAAATCACACAACTGTCTAGGCCGTGAGAACTTTGGGAGGGTTAACAAGTTTTTGACTCCGTTTTCGGGGATTGAAGATTTGTTCATCAATTAACTACTGGAGATAAAACTCAAATGGAAAGAAATGAAGTCGATTACAACAGTGGATCAATAGATTACCGTTTTAACAGGGGTTATAAATTCCATGATTTGGAATTCGGTTATTCTGTTTATTGATCATATATTTTTGTTCGTTTCATTTTCAATATATCTCTGATCTTATATTTGATTGAAATTACTTGAGATAATATTGAGATTGTTGATTGATATTGTATCTATGCTACATTGATGTGGTTACACAATTTCTGATCTGATACAATACTGTCACGTGTTTATACTTGGTATGAAATGCTCTGTGAAAGCTGCATTATGCATTTAGATTTTGATTATAAAACATGCGTACTGACAGGGGGAGCATTGCATAGGATCTTGGATAATTTCACATGCCTACACTTTAGGGGGAGATTATATCTTTTTCATGTGATTATCTGTGACAAGGGGAGCATCATTATTTGATTAATATGATTTACTGATGCATCTCTGAATAATTGTTTGTCAGCATATCATTATCATAAGGCATACCTGTTTTGCTAATGCACAAAGGGGGAGAATGCTGAGAGAAATAATTTTCTGTTAAATTTTCTGATAATGCTGAGAGAATACTCTGATAGTGTCTCTGATATTCATATTATGCTCTGATATGAATTGTTTGTGCTCTCATATGAATTGATATTTTTTGACCTGAATCAAATGAGAATATCTCAAAATGTTTGCAATGTTTTGTTGTGATACATGCTTTGATATATTTGCTAATCATTTGCACTGATACATTTTAACATGATATGATTGGATTTGTACAACATTGTTGTTTATTAATCATGGTTGTGCATCATCAAAAAAAGGGGAGATTGTTGACATTATTGATAGGAAGAGCACTGGTTTAGCTGAACCAACAATCTCAGAGCTTCTGGCTTTTGATGATGACAACATAATTAATAACACATGTGATGTTTATGTGTTACATGTTTTATTGCTTACATGCTACATGTCTTAATCAATGTATAAATCTGTTTAAAGCATGGAGAACATGATTGAGTTGATACATTGCATTTCACTATGCTATATAATTGATTTTATTGGTGAATGCATGTCTGATGTTTTATAGAAAGAAAACCACATGCACTTATGTTGAACTTTTTATTGTGTGGCAAAACAACAGTTTTAAGTCGACTTCATTATGGGGTTAGTCGATTAAAACTCGTGGCTTTGCACAAACTTATTCAAAGTGTGTTGTGAGGATTTTCAAAGAAGAAGTTTTGCAAAACTTTGTTTAACTATTACATAGTCGATTATATGCAACTTGCATTCGACTAAGTCTGTTACAGTTTTGAAATTCAGTTAATGCTTGTGTTAAATGTTACAACGACTATATTTTTATATATGTTGACCAAGCATTTATTATGATTCGATTGCATTAATTGCACATTCAATTAACTGCATTGATAGTTGCTAACTGCTTTGACTAAATTGTAACATTCGACTGCATTAGTAGCTAAGTCGATTAAATGCGCCTGAATTGTGAAAATTTATAAATTGACGCGAACTTGATCTCTGTAAGAACTTTTATGATTCTAACAGTTTTGTGATATTTTGTAGAGAATGCATTCTTACAGAGAAAGGGAAAGAGCTCCAAGAAACAAGAACTGACCGTGGTGATCATTTACTTGTGAATTCTTGAAGAGCAAGTTAACTACACTTACAAAGGCTGATCATATCTGCACATTTGGGTGTTACTGAAAGATCAGAGGCTACAATCTTGTAAAGATTGGTTTAAGGTTTCCCTGTTGCGATTACAAGAAGAAGAGCGTGTTGCGTTCTTGACTTTGAGGGTGGCTCAGAGGGTTGGACTGCAGGAGAGGAGATTCTTGCTGCTAGTCTGTTTTGTATATGCCTATATTTTAGAGAGGTGTTTTATATTTTTAACATGAGGTTGCTATAAAAACCTTGTTGTAAAAACCTTGATCATTATAGTGCATTGGCTTCCTGTGGTTGGAAGGACACTGGATGTAGGCTTGGCCGAACCAGTATAAAAACCCAGTGTTTGATCTTTCTATCCCTGCACTATTTATTCAGTCGACTGCATACTGCATTAAATCGATTAGATTTCCGCTGCATAAACAAATCTTTTTCCTTGCATTGCAAGAAAGCTTTTAAAGGCATCCACTTTGCAAAAAAGTTTTACGAAAACTTTGTTTTTACATTTCACCAATTCACCCCCTCTTGGTGTGAGAAATTAAGCCATTCTATTTTCAACACACTTGGTCCACCCACGTTAACTTTGACACTACCTTTCTAGAAATCATCTTCCACTTCATCTCTATGTACACTAACATCCATTATATCATATTCACTCAAGACGTCCTCATGGCAACCCCTTTAGGGACTTCCCATCCAAAGAAGTATCAACTAAAACTAAGACTAAAGAAAGGGAAGTGGAATAAATATTGCTAAAGCTCTTTCCTTATCTAAGTCTTAGATAGATTCTCTTTAACTAATTCCATTGTTTTGTAGGATAATAAAGGTTAGAAGGATCCTAGGAAGCTTACCAAATTAAGAGGAAACAAGAAAGTCGTGAAGTCTCTTCTCTTTGGAGCACACTTTCCACATTTTCCATGAGAAGCACATATAGTCGTGCATCTTCTTTCTTTGGAGCTGATAACAGTTGAAAAACTGTTATTTTTATGCTTAAAATTGATACTAAAAGCAACCTTTAACACTCAGAAACTAGCTTGGAATCATGCTTTTGTTCATATTTTTAGAAATAAGAGAGCTGGACAGGTTTATGCTTGATTTTAGTGTTTTATGCAGGTTTTAAGGTGAATTTGGTGAAAGAAGTGAAGAAGGATGGAGATGGAATCAGAAAAGAACTCAAAAAGTGCAAAAGAATAGAAGCCGCAAGTACCGCTCAGCGCCAGTTTACCGCTGAGCGGCACTCAGGAACACCCGTTGGCTCCGCTGAGGGGTGAAAGTGCAGCTGAGGGGAGAATTGACTACGCGCTGGTACCGCTGAGCGGCAGTTTACCGCTGACTAGTGGTCTTTTGGGCTTAGGCCCACTTTAGGACTTCCTAGGGTTTGGGATCTTTGGCTGAAGACGAAGCAAACACTCACTTTTCCACCCCTTGGAGGAAGATCTTGGATGCTCAGGCTACCTACTCATCTTTCTAGGGTTCTATCTTTCATTCTTTCATTATTGTTCATCTAGTTTCACCATGAATATGGTGAACTAAACCTTGTATTGTTGTTGGGGAATCAATGTAATCTTTTGAAGCTCTCATATATGGAATTTGTGTTTAAACATCTTATTTGAGATACATGCTTTCTTTCATCATTAGTTAGGGTTTTTCCTCTTTGCTCAAAGCATGCATTGTTTAAGTCATTCGATGTCATGATTATTGATTTTGTCGATATGGGAACTGATAACAGTTGAAAACTCTTATTTTCATGCTTAAAATTGATACTAAAAGCAACCTTTATCCTTAGAAACTAGCTTGAAATCATGCTTTTATTCATATTTTCAGAAATAAGAGAGCTGGACAGGTTTATGCTTGATTTCAGTGTTTTTGTGCAGGTTTTAAGGTGAATTTGGTGAAAGAAGTGAAGAAGGAGAGAGATGGAATCAGAAAAGACATCAAAAAGTGCAAAAGGAGAAGCCGCAACTGCCGCTCAGCGGCAGTTTACCGCTGAGCGGCACTCAGGAGTTCACGGGGGATCCGCTGAGGGGCAAAATGGCCGCTGAGGGGAAGAACCGAGCTCACGCACTTACCGCTGAGCGGCACTATTTTTGGGCTTGGGCCTAATTTTCTGTAATTTACGAATAGTATATAAGCTTTAGGGTTTCCTAGGGTTTGTATCTTATGCTCGAACGAATCAAACACTCTCTCTTCCACCCCTTTGAAGGAGGATCTTGGATGCTCAGGCTACCTCTTCACCTTTTTAGGGTTTTATCCTTCATTCTTTCATTATTGTTCATCTAGGTTCACCATGAATATGGTGAACTAAACCTTGTATGTTTGTTGGGGAATTAATGTAATCTTTTGAAGCTCTCATATATGGAATTTGTGTTTACATCTTAATCTAAGACCTATGCTTTCTTTCATCATTAGTTAGGGTTTTTCCTCTTTGCTCAATGCTTGCTTTGTTTAACTCATTCAATGCATGATTATTGGTTTTGTCGATACGGAAACGTACGGGGAAGTCTAGATCCGGGGAATTTCTCCCAATAAGTATATTGGTTGCCTTAAGCTCCTGCGCTAAATAAACTAATTATTAGGAATGCTAGGAATCGTATGAACTCGTAATTAGGGAGAAGCCTTCTTTAAAAGGTAATTTAGAGAGTGGCATTAACAATGATGAATTGAATGTTGAATTCCTAAAATATATGAGAGTGGATAAGATGAAATTGATAACCCCAACAACATACTCATCCATATATTCCATTGAAAGTGTTTGTATTTTGCTTTAGCCATTGATCACATTCATGCATACATGTTTATTTTCGTCTTTTGCATAGTAAAATCCAACTATTTCGTTCTTAAGTCTTAGCTAATCAACAAATCACATAACTAAACTAGGCCGTGAGTCCTTTGGGAGAACGATACTTGGTCTTACCGAGTTATTACTTGAAACGATTCGGTCATACTTGCCGATTGTAAAACAAGTTTGTGACATCACATTTTGGTGTTCATAAATTTGTCCATCAGGAACGTACGGGGAAATCTAGATCTGGGAAAATTCACCCAATAGCATATTGCCTAGACATAGGAATATGAGGGTTGGTTGCCTTTAAGCTTCTGTGCTTCAGAATTAATTATTAGGGATGCTAGGAATTGTATGAACTCGTAATTAAGGATAAGCCTTCTTGCAAGGTGATTTAGAGAGTGGCATTAACATTGATGAAAAGAATGATGAATTCCTAAAAGTATATGAGAGTGGATAAGATGAAATTGATAACCCCAACAACATACTCATCCATCTAATTCGTTCAAGTGTTTGTGTTCCTCTTTTCCATTGATCAAACTCATGCAATCATGTTTACTTATTGTCTTTTGCATTTGAAACCTATAATCAATTGTTCACAAGTCTTAAATAATCAACAAATCATATAAATAACTAGGTCGTGACTCCTTTGGGAGAACGATACTTGGTCTTACTGAGTTTATTACTTGATATGATTCAGTCACACTTGCCGAGGGTTAAACAAGTTTTTGACGCCGTTTTTCGGTGTTCATAAATTTGTCATCAGGAGCATAATTGACATCATTTTCATGTGGAACACATGCCAATAATGAAGCACATTTACCACATGAAACACATCAGTCCTGAGCTTATTCAATTACACATGTTTTCAACAATTATCACATGGAACACACGGCCATCTTTGGGAAGCAGCTTCTGCACATTCCACTTTACTTCATGCACGTTGTAATTTGCAGCTTTCCTTGCACATTCTCAAGCTTCTCTTCATCTATAAAAGAGAGCTTGATCCATTGTAAAACTTAACTTGAGTGTAATAATAAAATGCTTTTGAAATCTAGCCACTTCTCTCGAGTTCACCACTTGTGCCTCTTTAGCACATTTTCCTCCAGCTTCCTTCCCTCTTGGAAGGTTTTCTAAGCTTGTGAGGCTTCAAACACACACCAAACTTGCACTGAACCTTCCATCGAACACCTGGTGTGCACCTCCGTTTTCTTTCATCATCTCATTCCGCTGTGTCACTTTGAGTCATGGAGCTGCTTGAGCTTGAAGCTTGGAGCCGCTTCCATCATTTGGTAGTCAAAGCCAACACGTCCACTCTTGTCTTCAAGAGATAAGCCTCTCTGCTTTGCAACTTTTCGTTTCTGTCATGTGTTGTTCTTCTATCACCACTATTTGAATTTTTTTGTAGCTTATTTCGTGTTTGTGCTTGTTGTGCTTATACTTCCAATGTTTCTTAGTGTTTACTGATCATTTTAAACGGTGAAAATCATTTGTTTCAGTTCAAATCAGCTTTCATTATTCATTTTCCAGTTTGTCCAAGTCATGTGCCTTATGTGCAGTGTTGTTTTTGTTTCAAATGTTTGATTATGTTCTAGCTTTCAATTTTAATTTTCAATCTGTGTATTAGATGCATGTTTAGCAATGAATCAATCCATAAAGGCAATGAGAAAATTTCTAGCCTGGATAATATGAGCTAAAGCATCCAACATTTGCGTCAATTTTCACAAATTCTGTACAAAATATTCAAATCTGGTTTAATCTGTGTAAGCTACTTCTGTCCAGATTTTTTGTCTCTTAAGCATTGTGCAAGTTTGTTTGATGTTGTTAAACATGTTCCAAGTAGTGGCAACCTGTAATAGTAACTAGAATGCAAAAAGCGTACGTGAGTTGCCTACATCCAGTAGCATGTTTGTGTTCACTGTTTCAATTGGAGTTTTTCACCGTGCTCACTTCATTTCCCGTGTCTTAGGTACTTAAAATTCCTCTAGCTGATACTCTATAGTTAGATCTAGTGTTAGGACTTTCCTAGAGTCATTGTGTGTGCTTTCAAGTTTTCATTCCCATGCTTTCAAAATCTGATGCAGTTTGGTGAAAAAAATGTTGCATAATTAGCAACTCAATCAGTGATTTGGAGCATCTAGCTGTTCCTGTGCATTGTGAACGATTGAACAAGTTTATTTTAACATTTTAAACTTGTGTACACTGTTCAAATGGTCATTTGCAATCCTATATGCAAAATTCCCCTTTAAACCACCAAATTTTGTTGCATTTTTTGCTACAGCTGCTATGTTTTGTTGAATTTGTCCATTTCAGTGCAGTTTACACATTTTTCCAAGTTTATTTTACCATTCCAAACATGTATGCACTGTTCATTTTGTCAAAATTGAGTTGATATGCAAAATCACTTCCTAAACCATCAATTTTGCCTAAATTTGGAAGTGAACTAGTGAATTTTTGCTGCAGTGTGTTTCTTGGCTGTTTGAGTGTTTGTACACCTTCAATTTGATGATATAAACTTGCTTGCACCATCAATTAACCTTTCCAAACACTTCCATACAATTTTCAGTTTGAAAGCACCATTTTCCAACTCATTTTCTACTGTAGTTTGATAATCATGTGTTGTTTGAAATTTCCAAAAGCTAGTTTCAAGTTTCCAAATGCAATGATATGATTAAAAAAGATAAAAAAAGCATCAAGAAAAAGAAATTAAAACCATGCAATCCAGTTTTGAAAGGCCAAAAATCAGAAAACCCAAAATCTAAACTTCTTTGAGGACTTTCATCAAACAGTTTGCAATTTTTATCAAACAGTTTGCTGCACTTCGTATTTCATCTGCGTTTTGCATTTTCTTGATTGTTTAATCTATTCTAGTACCTTTCCTAGGTTCATTTTGTGTCCCTCCTTTGATTCAATGCTTAAACTCAATTGAATTCAACTTGTTTGGCTTTCAAATTGTACCACAAATGTTGTTCCTGTGTGACTGAAGTGCTGGTGTCGTACCATGTTTTTGATGAACTGGTTTGGTGTTTGCATTGGTGTGGTGACCTATTCTTGAGGTATCCAAGCTGCAGAATCCTTCTCCAATAGGGTAGCATACTAGGAAGTGGAGAACGTGTTGAATTGGCTTCAAAAGTGGAACTCAAAGTTGCATTTTTTCTTCAGCATTCAGCAACACTTTATCAACCTTGCACCAAACTTATCAAACAGTTTTGGACCAACCACATTCCACATTTTAATGCTTCATCTTTTGTACAATTTTAAGCATAGTTTCAAGTCATTTCCAGCATTTTATCACGGAACCTTTGAGGTTTAATTGTTTTTCCATTTGCAACTTAAAGTGGCTTGGAAAAATGTTTTTCAAGCAATTCCAAGTGCACCATCAAACATTATAATAGCTTAGTTTCCACTTCTTAGTGTGAAAGTGTGTCAAGGGGCTCAAAGTGTCACTTGCACTTTCACTTAGGACCGTTTAGCATTTTTCCATTTGCATTGTTTACTTTACTTTGCTTGCTTGTTTTTATGTTTTAAGTCTCCGTGATACATAGGAGCGCGTTTCATTTACATAAACCTTCATTTGGTTTCTAGGTGCATCTCATCTTGCATTCAAAAAAGCTTTTGAAAGATTTCTACCTAGAAACTAAGGTAAGAAACAACCAAAGACACTCTGGATAGGAAGGACAAGGTTCTTAAGCTTGTCCATTTGTGACTCACCTCTCCTTCCTGGGAGCTATTTGGTTCATTTTACCTCTAGAATCTTTCTAGAAATCTTTCACAAAAATATAAAAAGTTTGATGTCTTGTTATGATTCCTATAGGTCTTCTTCTTCATATAGGTCCTCTCGATCTTCTAGTTTTGATCAATCCATTAGTTTCAAAGAAATTAAAAGAAAACTTGATGAAGCTAGAAGAAGAACTTGTTCCTTTCATGAATTTGATCGGATTGAGGATGAGTTGTATAAACAAGCTAGGGAAAATATTTCATTCTTTGGTCATGATATTGGTGCATTAACATACCTAGCTTGGGAAAGAGAAATTGATGACATGCATCCATTCATTGCTAGAAAAAGTAAACCTGAATCCTATTTCTATTCTAGCAATTGTACATCTTATGTCCTTAGTCTCTACACATCTAGATTTGAAGTGCATGTAAGAGAGTGGTGGGAGGAAAGACAATATCATGTTAGGATAGGTAGAACGTCCCTCATTCGTGATTGGTATGAATTAAAATCTTGCAGAAGAAAAGAGTTTGTGCCTTCACATATTAAGAGAAATCTCTAATTCTTGAGAGATTACATTAAAGAAGGAAAAACATTTCTTGAAAGCTTAAATGACAATGGTTTCCTTATTAGAGAACTAGAATTTAAGATTAACCTCAAGGAGCTGCAAGCTAAGCAAATAGAATTAAAATTAAAAAGAGATGTTGAGAGACAAAAGGAGGAATAAAGACGAGAAGAAGAGAGACAAGAAAAAGAGAGAGAAGAAGAAGAGAGACAAGAAAGAGAGAGAAGGAAAGAGGGAAAGAAAAGAGAAGAAGAAATGATGAAAGAAGCGGAAAGTAAAGAGAAGGAGCTCTTGCTAATGATGGCAACTCCTACTCTTACCATAACCATGGAACCTAAAAGGGAAGAAGGTTTCTCATTCTTTACTTCTTTTCCAATCATTGTGCACTCTTCAACTATAAATTTTTCTTTTAAATCCATTGTCATTCCATATTTTGTGCAATCTTTTTCAAATTATGGCAATTCGACTCTTGAGTTAATGTTACCCTTGCGGAAACAAGTAACTCAAGACAAAAGTAAAAAACTTGTGAATATGGACTTCTAAATTTTTCCAAAACTATAAACCAAAATATAAGAAGTCCTTATTCTCTTGTTTTTATAGAAAAATTATTTCTTGGACGATATTAATTGCAAATATATTTCATGTGTATTGTAGATATATTTTTGATCCAGGAGGAAAATAAAAACCAAAGTTGTGATTCTTTCTTTCTTCCTGATTTGAGGACAAATCGTTTTTAAAGAGGGAGGGAATGATGACAACCCCTTTAGGGACTTCCCATCCAAAGAAGTATCAACTAAAACTAAGACTAAAGAGAGGGAAGTAAATTAAAGATTGCTAAAACTCTTTCCTTATCTAAGTCTTAGATAGATTCTCTTTAACTAATTCCATTGTTTTGTAGCACAATAAAGGTTGGAAGGATCCTGGGAAGCTTACCAAGTAAAGAGGAAACAACAAAGTCATGAAGTCTCTTCTCTTTGGAGCACACTTTCCACATTTTCCATGAGAAGCACATACAGTCGTGCATCTTCCTTCTTTGGAGCACAATTGACATCATTTTCATGTGGAACACATGCCAATCATGAAGCACATTTACCACATGGAACACATCAGCCGTGAGCTTATTCAATTACACATGTTTTCAACAATTATCACATGGAACACACGACCATCTTTGGGAAGCAGCTTCTGCACATTCCACTTTACTTCATGCACGTTGTAATTTGCAGCTTTCCTTGCACATTCTCAAGCTTCTCTCCATCTATAAAAGAGAGCTTGATCCATTGTAAAACTTAACTTGAGTGTAATAGTGAAATGTTGCTGAAATCTAGCCACTTCTCTCGAGTTCACCACTTGTGCCTCTTTAGCACATTTTCCTCTAGCTTCATTCCCTCTTGGAAGGCTTTCTTAGCTTGTGAGGCTTCAAACACACACCAAACTCGCACTGAACCTTCCATCGAACACCTGGTGTGCACCTCCGTTTTCTTTCATCATCTCATTCCACTGCGTCACTTTGAGTCATGGAGCTGCTTGAGCTTGAAGCTTGGAGCCGCTTCCATCACGTCCTGTTCATCTAGACCCTCACCCTCTCCCTCCACAACAACCTCATGCAAACCATCGTCCTTTAGACCAACATCATGTAGACCCTCTCCCTCCATAGAAATGTCATTCTGGGGGGGGGGGGGGGCCCCCTCCACAACAACCTCATTTAAACCATGTTCCTCTACACCAACCTCATGTAGACCCTCTCCCTTAACAACAACCTCATTCGCAACACCCTCAACTTTACCATCCTCATTTACTACTTCACAATTACCCTCTCTATCCACAACAACCTCATCCACACCAACCTCAACTTCACCATCCACATTTACTTCTTCACAATTACCTTCTCCCTCCAAATGAACCTCACCCTGACCCTCGACATCAACTAATATATGCCTATATATTTAACCCTGTCATATATCAAAATGACCAACGAATATAAGACATATTACATTCCATACCTTTAAAACATTAACACAACAATTTCAAATAGGAACCAAAGCGAAAACACCATCGCACATAATGGGGGACCACAACAAAAACAACATTTGACTTAATGGGGGACCACCATAAGTAATTCTATAAACAAATATTCAATCGACCACGTCACACACAAAATTAGAAGGAGCACAACATTCGAAAACATTTAAAATAAAACCACAACTTTAAAAGTCCTAAATTGTCCAATCATTGCAACACCACAACACTGCCAAAAACCCAAAATAAACACACATAATCATGTATATTCAACAAATATACACAATGGAACCCACTTTGTTGTTAAAGAAATGTTGATTTTTCACTTTGACTTCTTCTCTGTTCGAAATCCCCAATTTTGCTTCTCTTCTTCTATGTTCAAAATTCTCAATTTTGCTTCTCTTCTTCTCTTCTTCTCTATTCGAAATCTTCAATTTCACTTCTCTTCTTCTCTGTTCAAAATCTCCAATTTTGTTGTTCTTCTTTTCTGTTCAAAATCCGCAATTTTGCTTATCTTCTTTTCTGTTCGAAACTCCCAATTTGTAAACATGTGTCAATTTTTTTAATAAACTTTAATCCCAAAATTTCTACATTAGAAAATCCTTATTGAATTACACATCAGAAAACAAATGTCATAACACAACAAAAATCTTTAAAATCATAAATAATTCCACATTAAAAAGATAGCGAGACATTGATGAGAAATGAAGGATAAGAGTAAACAAGTAAAAGGGACAAACATGACACGATCTCATCTTTTATTGTACTAGTGTTGCATTGGCGACTAGATATTTCAAAAAAAAAAAAAAACTTGATATATTTCTTACCTACGAAACTAGAAATTCTTTAGACTAAAATCGGTTAATGTATAGCCAGTCCCATTTAAGATTTCCAGTGTTAATGTTTATTTATATTTAATTTCAACTAAAAAAAGTTAGAGTTGTTAATTTGAGATAAAAATAATAAGACTTAGTTAAGTATAATTTCTTAATAAATTTGAATATTTTGAATTGAGTTTGTTATTTTATTTTATTGAATAATCAACTTTGATATTTTACTTAAGTTCATTCCAGTTTAATATCACTATTATTTTACTACTCTGTCATCCTTCTTTTTTTCTGTGTTAAGAAATATAAAATATTGAATTAATATAAAAAATAAAAAGTAATAAAAATTACTTATCATTTAAATTAATCACTGTGTTTAATATAAATATAAAAAAACTCGTATTTCTTAATATATAAAACAAAAACAAATAATGAAAAAATTTAAACGACAAATATTTAATTGAAAAATATAAAAATTTTAAATAGTGAATTGAAAATAAAATTTAATAAATATTTAATTGAAAATATCTAAATTTATCATAAACTTAAATTTTAACTAAACCAAATAATAATTCCTTAAAAAATGAGATTCGAATAATTTTTATAATGGAAACCCTAGATTAAAAATTCTGAATGAAAAATATTGAACAATGTTGCTTCCTTCTTACGAATTAATTCAACTTATGTTATTGCTTGTTGAATTCAAAACCTAAAAGCACTCTTACCAATTTCTTTTATTTTAAATTCTTATTTCCCTCGATCTATCTAATTATAATGAATATTTTTCTTCTATTAAAAAAATTCTTATTTTCCCGAATTAACTGAAATGAAAATAATCCCTTTCCTATTAAAATTAAGTTTGTTTTAAATTCTCATTGTCCAGAATTTACTCAACTATAAATAGTATTTATTTTCTTGCTATTAATATTACACCATTTAAATCATTACTTTCTCAATCTTAAATAATCTGTTGGTACTACTAAAATTGCATTTGCAAAAATTGTAAATTCGCCTTTCATCTCTTAAAAACAGTTTTCAATTTCTTAACATTTTAAAATTTAGATTTAATTACTCAATTAATTCTTATAGTTGTAAAAGCTTCAGCTTTTAGCATTCATTCTTAACAAAAATTGCAATAACACGATTTTAGTGCTTACGGTGGACTGAAACAACATAATTTTAGTTCCTGCAAAGATTTGAGATTAATTACAA
Organism: Vigna hirtella; assembly: GCA_027742795.1. Classification (NCBI taxonomy): domain Eukaryota; kingdom Viridiplantae; phylum Streptophyta; class Magnoliopsida; order Fabales; family Fabaceae; genus Vigna; species Vigna hirtella. Next base: position 31,884 of record JAHCHA010012202.1, on the reverse strand, counting down.
TAATATTGTCAAAACCATTGGACAACATTGGTCGCCATTTGCATATCTAAACACTCACTTTGATATCTTGGAGTTAAGAGGCATCATGTTGGTTTGAAATAACAAGATTATTTTTGTAAACAGGAGTTGACGTGATAGAATTTGAAATAGACCATTGCCATTACTGACTTCTTTGGTAATAAGGTACAGATTGAGCTTCCATTGATATTGGATTACGTAGTTACCACATGAACTCCAACTCATACAATTACAATTTGTGGTACTGGTGGATCAGATAAAACCACAATGCACAGTGGTATAGTATTATTAAGCTTGTAAGTTAATAACATCACAGTTTATGGTCTATCTTTATCTATGCAGAACATATATATTATCCAAAAGAAACTTGTCAGTAACTTTCAGTAAAGGTCCAAAATATAAACTCAACCGTAATACAAGATTATGGCCTAAATTGACCCCAATGAAAATTTGATGCGGTAGAAACTCTCAAATTGCAAACTTTTGGCAAAGAGCACTAAAAATAGACCTCCAAAAGAAGGCTACCACGGCTATGGGGTAGTTTGTGCTGTGGCAGAAGAGGCTCGTGAGTGCAATAAATTCAACCAAACCTGAATTTCAGCTAAGCACTAAAAGGATTTGAGAACTAAAGATTTTTCAGGACTTGCTTCAACATGGATGCAGAGAAGGCGAACATCAGTACCACTGAAAATGCCATTCTCAATCAAAGTTGTCAATTTTGATGGGAGTAATATCATCAGCAACATTGAAGTGTCCAACCAATCGTGCAAAGAAGACCATTTGTTGTTCAAGTGTAAACTTAATGTTCTCAGCCTGCATCAAACTCGTTATTGGTTGTAATCACTGTTTCAGTTTAAAAGTTTACTTCAAGTGGTGCATACCTTTCGGAAACCATGTTGTTCTCCTTCATACTCAACAAGAGCAACTGGCACACCTTTTTCCTTTAGAGCCTGGTAAATTTTTCGAGCTTGTTCTGGTGGTACAACCTGCATTGTACACAATATATTTATTGGGTACACCAAAAGATATATATTTATCAGATTAAATTCTAACAAAGACATAGAAGATTTAAGAAAAGGCTGACAATTTCCATCCCAAAATCCTTTAAGCAATAAATATGTCAAAGAGAAAAATTTTAACTGCATTGCTACTAACCTTGTCCTCCAACCCCTGAAATAAAATTATGGGACAAGAAAATTTGTCAACATGATTGATTGGTGATCTTTCATAGCACCCTTTCTCACCTCCTACAATCAGTTAAGACAGATTGAGCATCAAATCAAATGAAAGAAACAAACCAAAGAAATTTTAAGTACATTAAATGGTTCATTGTTAACTTACCACCCAGTCTATCGATATAATGAGATTCAAATTTATGAGTTTCCGCTCTCAACAAGTTCACGTCAGCTACCTGTTTGAGACACCAGTTGACAAATAAATTCCATTGTTAAACTTTTATTCTTTGTTAAAGTTGTAACAACATCCACTACGTTACACTTCATTTTGATAAAAAGCTGGTAGAAAAAGGCACATGTTTAGTATCTTAGCTGTAAGCAATTAAAGCGATTATTAGAATTCAGAAGCAATCACTAAGAAGAATATTCTAGCTGAAAAACAAAATTGTTTTTGACATTCTATATATTATCTTTGTTAAAAGAGTGAAAGTAAATCACATGCTCCAACGCCAAATAGTATGAACTGAGGACAAATCAGAAATCCAATATATGGTAGAAACATAGAGCGGGTTAGAATATTTTAGGGCAAAATTGAATTATCAGAAGAAGTTTCACTCACACCATACAAAGAAGCACCGGCCTTAAAAGTTTCTTTAAAAGCAAGAGCTGCTAAGGTGGTATACCCACCAGCAGAGCCCCCTGTAATACAAAGCCGCTTCCCATCTACCTTTCCACTGTTAACCTACATAAGAGATCATATTGCACTACCAATCTTACAACAGATTCTTCAATTACAAATTAGAGAAAAAATTACAAAAATACCAAGTATGTAGCACAACTACAACAGTCATTGACATCAACTATTCCCCAACGTCCTAAAAGCCGTTCGCGAAACTCCCTGCCATAACCTTCCAAATAACATTCTAGTTAGACAAATTGACTTCCATCCTTTCAATAAGTGAAATGACTAACATACACAACAGATGATACAAATTAAAATAGTGAATAATAAATAACCTTAAGCTCCAAGGATGGCCAAAAAAAACCAATAAACTTAAGTAGAAAGAATTACGAGTTCTAACTACAAAAACCAAAAATATCAGGAAGAATAGGTAATTAAGAAATCAGAATATAATTTTGTAGGCAAGGTGAGAAACAAACCAGTGCTTCCACCATAATTAACATCAACAAAAGCCCAACCCCTACTAGTCCAGTACTGAATGCTCAAATTTAAAATTCCACGCGCTTCAGCGGTTGGTCCTCCTGAAATATTCAAACACAATGTGCCTATAAAAGTGTGCTGTATGAAATCATTAGACTAAGAACCCGTGAAACATGTCTTTAAGGCGATGGACATCACAATTTAGAGAAGGATTACATAATACGTTTTCAAAACATTTTGTGTTAGAGAAAAAGTTAACAAACCAGGCAATATAAGATTTAGACTTCGACATTCAGGAAAAGTTAGAGGAAAGAATGGTTTGGGCATATTACTGTGGACATCAATTTTTCATTAACATTTCTTGATGAACATAACTAAACCAAAGTCAGTATGTATTCAACAATGTAAAATCAAAACTAGTACTACAGTTCTAACATTTTAAAGGTTCTAACTAGTACTAATATTACAATCCATCCACAACCTCCATAATATACAGCGTATTAGCATACAGTTCTAACATTTTAAAGGTCATCCATTTTCAATTATCAAGTACATAGATCATGAGATAACAAAATACATATGACTAACAGTTGCAGAGGCAAGACCCCACTCCACAGATGATAGGTAACCGAGTAAGAAGCCTCTCAATCTCCCTTACACACTCATACCAAGGCACACAAACAAGAAAGAGCAAATGAATCGAATTGTATTCACAGCAAAGATCAACGAATACAATGATGAATTCGGGAGCCTAACCCCCCTCACAAGGTCCAAGACCTGTCTGTACAAAGAATGTAGTTAACTAACTAACAGAAAATACAAATGGGTCCTCTTATAAAGACACCCTTCCCGCCTTCTCCTAACTGCCTAAGCAGTTAAGTATTCCCTCTTACTTCCCTACTTTCTTCCTCCTTTCAATAGACTCTTCAGCTCCTAACATTACTCCCCCCTTGAAAATCAACCTTGTACCCAAGGTTGAATTCAGGGAACTGCTCTTGTATGGTTATCCTATCTTTCCAGGTTGCACCATCAGTCCCTCCTTGCCATTTAAATCAGGACCTGCTCACGCCTGTCTTGTCTTCTCCCTGTTGGTGTATTCTTCTATCCAAAACTTTACTCGGCCAGCAGGATGGCCCCTCCATCTGCAGATCCGCAAGCAACTCCTTCTCCACCCTATTTGCTCCTATTGCCAGTTTGAGTTGGGACATGCGAAATACAGGGTGGATCCTCGCAGTATCTGGTAGTAACAGTCTGAATGCTACCTCACCCACTTGTTGGACCACTTTGAATGGCCCATAGTACCTTGTTGCCTATTTCGGGTGCATTCTTACTGGCATTGAGGATTGTCATGAGGCTGAATCTTCAAGTACACCCAATCATCCACTTTGATAGTTACGGGTTTTCTTCTGCGGTTTGTCTGCTTCACCATCATGTCTTGAGCTCGGGCCAAATGGAACTTGAGTTGTTGAAGAGCTTCATCCCTTGTCTGGAGCTCTTGAGCTACAGCCTCTACTAAGGTTTCCCCTGGAATAAACCTTACCAATGCTAGGGGTGCTCTCCCATAGACTATTTCAAATGGGGTACACTTTGCAGCCCCCTAATAACTCGTGTTATACCAATACTATACCCAGGGAAGGATCACACTTCAGCTCTTCGGTTGCTCCGAGCAGAAACACCTCAAATACCCCTCCAACACTCGATTCAGCACTTCTGTCTGGCCATCCGACTCTGGATGGTACGCTGTACTCATCTGGAGGCTAGTTCCCTGCAATTTAAACAACTCCCTCCAAAACAAACTCAGAAATAAAGGATCCCTATCACTAACTATGGACTTAGGCACACCATGTAGTTTCACCACTTCTTTCACAAACACTTTTGCCAACGTTCACGCTGTATATGGATGCTTCAATGGAATGAAGTGTCCATACTTGCTTAGGCGATCCGCCACTACTAATATTGCATCAAACCCCTTAGACTTTGGAAGCCTAACAATAAAATCCATACTGATATCTTCCTAAATTGCTTGAGGAATGGGTAGGGGTTGCAACAATCCTTGTGGGGTTGCTGCTAAATACTTGTGCTGCTGGCACACTGATAACAGTTGAAAAACTGTTATTTTTATACTTAATTTTGACCTTAAAGACAACCTTTATGACTTAGAAATTAGCTTGGAATCATGTTTTTGATTAAGTTTTGGAAATAAGAGAGTTGGATAGGTTTTATGCTTGGTTTTCCTTGTTTTTGCAGGTTTTAAGATGAATTGAATGAAAGAAGTGAAGTAGCCAGAAGTTGGACTCCGAAAAAGAAGGAAAAGTGCACAAAAGAAGAGCCGCAAGTACCGCTCAGCGCCACTTTTACCGATGAGCGTCACTCTGAAGTCCCGCAGTCAACGCTGAGGGGAAAACTGTAGTTGAGCGTCAAAATAGAAGAATCGCACTTACCGCTGAGCGCCATTTTAATGGGCCTTGGGCCAATTTTCTGTAATTTTTAGGAAGCTATATAAGGTTTTAGCCGAATTAGGTTTATCATCTTTGGACAGAAAGAGGCGAAATCACATTTTCTTCACCCCTTGGAGGAGGATTTTGGATGCTCAAGCTTTATTCTTCAACTTCTAGTGTTCTATCTTTCATTCTTTCATTGTTTTTCATCTAGTTTCACCATGTCTATGGTCAACTAAACCTTCATTTTTGTTGGGGAACCGATGTAATCCTTTGAAACTCTCATGTATTGAATTGGTTCTTTAATCTATATTTTCTTTCTTTCATTAATTGTTAGGGTTTTTCTTCTATACTCTATGCATGCTTTGTTTAACTCATTCAATTGCATGATCATTGATGTTATTTGTATGGACACATATAAGTAAATCTAGAACTGAAGAAATTCTCCCAAGAGCAATATTGCCTAGACATAGGGATAGAAGGATTGGTTGCCTTTAAACTTCTGTGCGAATGTAATGCATGAATAATTGCTAGGGAGACAAGACATTGTAAACTAGTGATTAGAAGTAGGCTTTCTTCACCGAGACATCGGGTTTAAGGTAAATTAAAAAGTGACATTATTAACATTAATGAAGAAAGATGAATTCTTGAATACATGAGAGTGGATAGGATGAATCGGAAACCCCAACAACATAATCATTCATATTATACATCAACCATTTTTGCATCTTTCAAGTCCATTGATCAAAAGTGTGTATTCATGTTTATTTTTCATAGTTCAACAACAATATTTTCAGTTACAAGTCTAAGATAATCAACAAATCACATAACTGTTTAGGCCGTGAGTCCTTTGGGAAACGATACTTGGTCTTATCATTTTATTATTACTTGATACGATTGGGTACACTTGCTGACGGTTAACAAGTTTTTGGCGCCGTTGCCGGGGACTCGTGGTTTAACTATTCTATTTGTGTGATTATTGATTAACTTTGACTTGATTGTTATCTTTTTATCTTTTTGTTTTTTTATCTTTTTGTTTATATTTTTATCTTTCTATCTTTCTATCTTTTTATCTTGTTATCTTTTTGGCTAACAATTGTTTCTAGGGTTTTGTGTTCTTGTGTATACAGGATACAATTCGGACTAGGAGCAAGAAAACTTAGGAACCTCTTCTTGAAGGATTGGACGAAAGTAGAAGGAGAAGGAGGATCCGAACTTCTAGAGAATTATTTCCTTCTCTGGAAACACTTCTACAACCCTCACCACAAAGATCTAACCAGAGCACTGAAGAGATGGCCGAAGAGAACAATGTTAGACGTACTCTGGCGGATTACACCAATGTTGTTGGCCCTCATCACTTTAATAGCATTGCTAGGCCGAGGGTCAATGCTGCAAACATGGAGTTGAAACAATTGGTAAAAAGCAACCAATTTAATGGGCTATCACATGAAAGTCCATATGATCATCTCACCACATTCAACGAGATTTGCAACACTGTAAAGATCAATGGTGTGTCGGATGAAGCAATAAAGCTTAGTTTGTTTCCTTTCTCATTGGGAGGCAATGCTAAGAAGTTATGGTTGAATTCTTTTCCGGAAGGTAGCTTTGTTGAATGGGAAGCCGTGGTTTCAAAGTTCCTAAACAAGTACTTCCCACAATGAAAAATCAACAAAGGAAAGCAAGAGATTTCTTCTTTTAGACAAAGCATAGAGGAGACGCTAGGTCAAGCATGGGATAGATACAAGAGCTTGTTGAGAAAGACGCCCACTCATGGCTTTGATGAAGCAACAGTGGTCATTCTTTTCCTTGGAGGTCTTGGTTCACAAACAAAATTAATGCAAGACTCCAGAAGAAGCCAAAGAATTGATTGATAACATGGCTACTAATGACAATGAGATGCATAATGAGAGAGGAGCTTCAATTCAACAGAAGGGAGTTCTATAATTGCAATCAAATGATGCCTTGCTAGCTCAAAATAAAATCATTACTCAACAGCTCGAAGAAGTGACAAAGAAGCTTTTTTATTACCACAAGAGATATATAATATTTCAATGGTTCAAAAGCAGCAGAAACAGTGGCATCAACAACCTACTCAAATTGAGAAGACTACAAAGCTTGAGGAGACTTTCCAGCAATTCATGAAAATGAGCATTTCTTATTGTAGGAATGTAGAGGTGGCATTTAACAGTATGAAGGTGCATATTGGACAATTGGTCAACAAGATGGAGGGTTGTGAGAAGAATGCAAAAGGTAATTTGAGAGAAGAGTGTAAAACCATTGTTACAAGAAGTGGTAAAGTGTTAGAGGAAAGTAAAATAGAGAGAAAAGAGAGAGAAAATGAGAGTGCGAAAGAAACACTTGAGTGGAAAGAGAGGGTTGAGAAAGAAAAAAAGAGAGAAGAGGTAGATGAGAGAAAAAAAGAAAGATTTTGAAAAACCACTTCCTTATCCAAAGACTTATTCAAGAAAGGAGAAAGAAAAACAGCTGGAGCGGTTCATGGAGATGTTTAAAAAACTGGAGATTACCATACCTTTCTCTGAAGCATTGCAACAGATGCCATCATATGCAAAAATTTTGAAGGAACTCCTTACAAAGAAAAGAAAATATATTGGGAAGGAGACCATTGAAGTGCAAGGTAACTACAGTGCAATCATACAAAAATTACCTCCTAAGTTTAAAGATCCAGGGAGATTCACTATTCCATACACCATAGGAGAGTTGGAAGTTGGAAGGGCGTTGATTAATTTGGGAGCTAGCATTAATTTAATGTCGCTTTCTATGTTCAAAAGAATTGAGGATTTGGAACTCAAACCTACTAGAATGGCACTCCAATTGGCGGACAGGTCTCTTAAATATCCGTATGGGGTAGTTGAAGATGTGCTGGTAAAGGTTGACAAATTTGTATTTCCAGTGGATTTTGTTATAATGGAGATGGAGGAGAATGGAGATGTGCCTCTCATTCTTGGGAGACCATTTATGAAGACTGCTAGAGTTTTAATTGATGTGGAGAATGGTAAGCTTAAAGTAAGAGTTCAAGATGAAGAAGTGAATTTTGATGTATTCAAAGCCATGATACATCCTAAAGATGATAAAGCATGTTTCCAATTTGATATACTTGATGAAGTTTGTATGGTGCAAGAAAGGATGGTACGTTATTCTTCTCCATTAGAGAAAACTCTTATTGATGCTTGTGAAGACTTGAATGAAGAAGAACAAAAATTAATTGATGAATGTATGACGGATTTGGAGACATTGAAGGAGATTGATTCCAGTGGTGGATGCTAAGTTTGAGACGATTGATACCAAAGAAGAAGTCAAAGAAAAGAAGTTAGAACTAAAGATCTTACCATCATATTTGAAGTATGTTTTCTTAGAAGAAGATGGAACAAAGCCAGTCATCATTAGTAATTCTTTGATTCCTGAAGAAGAAGAAAAGTTGGTAGAAATATTGAAAGCCAACAAAAAAGTTATTGGGTGGTCAATCTCAGATCTCAAAGGTATAAGTCCAACTTATTGCTGCACAAAATCTTTATGGAGGATGACTATACACCGAGTGCTCAACCACAGAGAATGCTAAATCCAGTAATGAAGGAGGTGGTTAGAAAAGAAGTATTAAAGCTCCTAGAAGCTGGCATTATTTATCCAATCTCTGACAGTGAATGGGTGAGTCCAGCACAAGTAGTTCCAAAGAAAGGTGGGATGACAGTAATTTATAAGGAGAAGAATGAGCTTATTCCTACTCGGACTGTTACTGGATGGCGAATGTGCATTGATTACAGGAAGTTAAATAAAGCCACTAGAAAGCATCATTTTCCTCTTCCTTTCATGGCTCAGATGTTGGAGAGATTGGCAGGTCATGCTTTTTATTGCTTTCTAGATGGATACTCTGGATACAATCAAATTGTGGTAGATCCAAAAGACCAAGAGAAGACGACCTTCACATGTCCTTTTGGTGTCTTTGCCTACAAAAAGATGTCATTTGGGCTATGTAATGCTCCAGCCATGTTTCAAAGGTGTATGCAGGCAATTTTTGCAGATCTCATAGAGAAGTGTATTGAAGTTTTCATGGATGATTTTTCGGTGTTTGGAGATTCTTTGCAGAGGTGTTTGTCGAATTTGGATATTGTCCTCAAGAGATGTGTTCAAACGAATCTTGTGCTTAACTGGGAGAAATGACATTTCATGATAACAGAAGGAATTGTGTTGGGTTACAAGATTTCTGCTAAGGGGATTGAAGTGGATAAAGCCAAAGTAGAGGTCATTGAGAAACTTCCTCCACCAACAAAAGGGAATCCGAAGTTTTTTAGGCCATGCTGGATTTTATAGAAGATTCATTAAAAACTTCTCGAAAATTGCTAAGCCATTGAGTAATTTGCTTGTTAAAGATGCACCCTTTGTGATGGATGAAGAATTTTGGAAAGCCTTTGACATCTTGAAAAGCAAATTGGTGTCGGCTCCAGTGATTGTAGCTCCATATTGGAATCAGAATTTTGAACTAATGTGTGATGCTAGTGATTATGCAATAGGAGTCGTGCTTGGTCAGAGAAAAGAGAAGGTGTTTCACACAATCTATTATGCCAGCAAAGTTTTGAATGATGCTTAGTTGAATTATGCTACTACTGAAAAGGAGTTTCTGGCTATAGTGTATGCCTTTGAGAAATTTAGACCTTATCTCATTGGGTCTAAGGTGATTATCTACACAGATCATGTAGCTATAAAGTACTTGTTGACAAAGCCAGATTCTAACCCACGTTTGATCAGATGGGTGCTTCTATTATAAGAATTTGATGTGGAAATCCGTGACAAGAAGGGGAGTGAGAATTTGATTGCTGATCATTTATCACGGTTGGTTAACAGTGAGGTTACAAGCAAGGAAGCAGAAATCTGGGAGTCTTTTTCAGATGAAACACATGTATATTCAACAAAGGTCGTGGTTTGCTGATATGGCCAATTTTAAAGCTGCAGGAGTAATTCCAGAAGATCTTAATTGGCAACAAAGAAAGAATTTATGACTTCCTGAAAATGAAAATCCCTCCAGTAAGTCCTAAAAATGTCCAAGGTAAAAGTTGGATGCCGTTTTGGATCCTTAGTAATATCCTCCACAATTCTTCTAAGCTCTTCATCCCCTTAAACCTCATTTATGACTTCCTGAAAATCCCTCCAGTAAGGCCTAGCTACTTCCCTCAATTCTTTCTCCTCCTCCTCATCTTGGCCCTCGGATACTTCCTTCCCCTCCTCCACAGCTTCCATTCCCTTCCTGGACAAAGCATCTGCCACTTTGTGTTTAGACCCAGACCTGTTCAGAATATCAAAGTCATACCTAGGAGCTTGGCAATTCAATTTTGTTGATTTTGAGTTGTTATCCTCTGCTCCAACAAGTATCTTAGACTCTTTTGATCAGTGTGCACTACAAACTTCTGGCCTAGAGAGTAGGGGCGCCAATGCTGAATGGCCATCACTAGAGCCATGAGCTCCTTCTCATATATGAAGTTTCCCAACGATCGGTCCAATAGTGCTTTACTGAAGAAGGCAATAGGCCGCCTATTCTAAGTAAGCATTGCCCCAACTCCAACACCAGAGGCATCGCACTCCACATGGAAAGGTTGGGTGAAATTAGGCAGTGACAGCATCGAGGCTGTCGTCACTGCTTCCTTCAATCTATCCATCGCTTTCCTAGCCAACTCGGTCCATACAAAATTGCCCTTTTTTAACATATCCGTCAAAGGGTGCGCAATCTTGCCATAATCCCTCACAAACCTTTTGTAGTACCCAGTTAACCCTAAGAATCCCCTTAGGGCCTTGATAGTTATTGGTTCTTCCCATTCTAGGACCGCCTCCACCTTCTCCCTATCCATTTCCACCCCTTTCTCCGTTATTACATGCCCAAACTTGATATGGGTCTTTCCAAACTCACATTTCTTCGGGTTTGCTACCCACTGTTGCTGCAACAGCATGTCCAACACGCTTCCCACATGCTGCAAATGATCTCTCCAAGTGGGGCTGTAGATTAGGATGTCATCAAAAAACACCAGCACGAATTTCCTCAAGTATGGCCTGAACAGCTCATTCATGGCACTCTGAAAGGTGGCAGGGGCATTGGTGAGGCCGAAGGGCATCACCAAGAATTCATAGTGCCCCAAATGTGTCCGAAACGCAGTCTTTTGGACATCCTCCTCCCCCATTCTGATTTGATGATATTTGCCTTGAGGTCCACTTTGGAGAAATAACGCGCCCCCCTTAACTCATCAAGTAGTTCCTCTATCACTAGAATGGGGAACTTATCCGGGGACAGTGGCTCTATTGAGGGCTCTATAATCTATACAAAATGCCAACTCTCAACCTTCTTCTTGACAAGTATAACTGGGCTGGAATAGGGGCTTGTACTGGGTCGGATGATCCCCATTTTCAGCATTTCCTCCACTTGCTTCTCTATTTCCCCTTTCAGCAGAGGGGATATCTATATGGGCGGACATTTATAGGCCCAAGCCCCTCTTCCAAGGTTATCTTATGCACCCTGTCACGATCTGGAGGTAACCCCTGAGGTTCCTGGAACACTTGCGGGTACTTCACCAACACCTCTTCTAGTTCTTCCTTCTGCTTTTCAGTCAACCTTGACTCCTCCGCCTCTTTTCCAGCTACCTCAACTGACCTCAAACTCCATACTAACGTCATTGCTTCCACCTCAGTGATCTTGAGCAATGCTTCTGGAGCAACTACTTCTCGAGCTAACGTTGGGTCCCCCTGATAGTTATCTCTCTTCCTCCTTGCTTAAACCCCATGGTCAACTTTCCCAGTTGGTTATCACTTCTCCCAATTTGGCTAACCAGTCTACCCCAAGGATCACATCTACACCTCCCAACTCGAAGACATAGAACTGCTCAGTGATCTCTGCTTCCCCCAACCTCAACATCACTCTTGTACAACAACCTAGTGTCTTCCTTCGTTGTCCGTCTCCCAAGCTAACATGATAAGCCTTGGTGTCGTCCACGGCCAACCCCATCTCCTCCACCACACTCCTAGATATGAAGTTGTGGCTCGCGCCACTGAGGACCAACACCTCCTTCCCTCCTAGCTTCCCCTGTAGCTTCATTGTTTTGATTTGCATCAGCCTCCCTACTGAAAAAGTTGACAGCTCCAGCTACTTCTGTGGGTCTGCTTCTATAGCTTCATTATTTTGATATGCCAAGCTTACTCTCTCGTTCTGCTCCACCCATTGTAATTCAAAGAATCGCTCAGCCCGATTGATCCAATTCAGTGGGTCTTTTCCTTCGATCACTGGTAACTCGACCCTCTTCCTCCAATTGAATTGCCCTTCCAACAGCTTACCTTCTCTGCCCTAAATTGCGTCCTCGCGCCTTGCGCTCCCATTGGCGTTCACGGAGGCCATTCTGCCATCGGACTGTTCCACTTGGTTGCGGTGTTGTCCTCCAGTATTTGCATCACTTCTTGAAGATCTTGACGTATGCCTGCCGAGTCTTGTCGAAGTGTCGCCGTTTCCGCCTTCATTCCTTCAACTGCAACAATCTCCACCGCTTCCAGCTGGCCCTCTACCATATTGAGGCGTCCATCAAGTCTTCCCTCCATCACAAACTCCTCTTAATTGGATCTGGAAGGTCAGACCACTTTGATAGGTACCCGAGTAAGAAGCCTCTCAATCTCCCTTACCCACTCACACCAAGGCACACAAACAAGAAAGAGCAAATGAATCGAATTGTATTCACAACAAAGATCAACGAATACAATGATGAATTCGAGAGCCTAACCCCCCTCACAAGGTCCAAGACCTGTCTGTACAAAGAATGTAGTTAACTAACAGAAAATACAAATGGGTCCTCTTATAAAGACACCCTTCCCGCCTTCTCCTAACTGCCTAAGCAGTTAGGTATTCCCTCTTACTTCCCTACTTTCTTCCTCCTTTCATAGACTCTCCAACTCCTAACAACAGATCTTCAAATAAGTTAGATTATGAAATAGAATGTGATCAGTCCGTATAGTATACAACATCAAGATTTACCATGGCTCTTCAATAATAATGGAGGCTTTTCTTTTGCACTAGCTTGGAAATCAGGATTACATGGTTTGTAAAAGTATGCATAAGCATTTTGACCAGGAACTTCAGTTGGGAATTCAATCAACTCAGGTTTACTAAAGTAAGAAGTATACTTCAAACTATCTGGGGAGGAGGACCAAATAATGTTGAAGTCAACTGCTTTAGATTTATCATTATCTAAAGTCACCTGAAAAGTAAGACAGCTTTCAGGGGATGCATGGAAATAATTAAAGAGAAAAATAGAGGGAAGAAGGAAGCACCTTGGCCACTGATGATGAAGAAACAGCAGACGCTCCCTCCACATAGAGGCAATCATTACCAGAAGTCTGCAATGGTGTGATTGCACAATAAGAATTGATTTAGACCATAAAAACAAAAACAAGGAAACAATTTTAAAAATTACAATGTTATCTATATCTGTGAAAGGGATATCCAGCAGAGTTAGCTTTGAGTCTGGCTCATCATCAATAATTCCAAGATATGACTTCCCCTGCTGTCTGCAAACAACCAAAACCTTGATTGAATGCACTAGACTAGAGCCGAGAGCACAAGAAATTTTCAGGTAGCAGACACAGAATTACCTGTAAGTGCAAGCAATTAAGTTTTTTTGTATATGACCTTGAAGAAATTCATAAGAATTCATGCCAAAAATCCACAACGGCCTTGCAAACTCAGCCTCCAAAGAATAAACAGGCAAGACCTTGTTCTCAGACTCAATCTGTAATTAGTTACAAAAAGAAAAAGAAAAACAATCAATTAAATACTTAGATCATATTGCATGTCCAGCTAAAATATGTGTTCAAGGATGAACAGGTTGTTGAACAAGGGAATCCAAGACAAACCAAAGGAACAGATTATCATATAAAAAGTGAAATTTTAAAAAGCAAGCATTTGTATTCTATTGTGACAAGCATAATATAGATATTTAACCTCAGTGACTGATAATGCCCAAAAAAGACAACTTTAACACCTCTACTGTTTTTCGAAACATGGTTTTACGTATATGTTGTGGCAGAAAGATATTCAAAGCCTGACTATTTTCAGGAAAAAAAATCATGCAATTCATATGCTAGCTTTCTGTAAAATTTGATTACTATCCATTATAGGATTCTCTTTGACATCATCCTCAAAGTCGTCAAAATGATAAATCGCAAAGAAACTCTGCTTTGTGAAAACCGGCAAAGTCAAATAGGTCGTGGGAAATTTACACAGTGAGGAACCTTGATAGACCCTGGTTAGTTTACAAGAGGAGGGAGAGAACTAGATGACTTAATGGTGTTTACGTTTAAGTGGTTGTTAGTAAGTGGGTGGGAAGAGCTGGTATTACAAATACCTCTATTAGAAAAGGGTAGAGGACTTTTGGTGATTGTAAGATACATAACAGGTTCTAGGAACTCTGTTGAGAGAGGTTATGCTCTCGTGACATTCATTGTACATTGAGATTACTTGTGAATAACAGCCTTCTTTCATTCTTTCTGGTGTTCTATGTGTGTGAGAGTGCATTGTGGTTGGGTTTCCTAATTAGAAACGTAACATTTTGGTCCGACCTGCCAGATCCGAGACGAGGTGCGAGAGAATTAACATGGAGGGAAGGGTTGACGGAAGATTCAATGTGATGGAGGGACGATTGGAGACGGTAGAACTTGCAGTTGACGAGATTAAGGCGGAGACGGGAGCGCTACGCCAAGATACGGTTGCGATTCGTCAAGAATTGAAGGAAATCGTGAGGATGTTGGGAGGACGACAGCACCAGACGGAGGATAGTCAGTCTTCGGTCAATGCAAATGTACAGCAAGACGAGAACGAGGGGGGAGGAAGAATCGGGAAACACGAGCACCCTCCGAATTGGAGGAAGAGGGTCGAATTACACACATTTGAAGGCCCGAATCCACTCAATTGGTTCAACCGAGCCGATCGTTTCTTTGACCTACAAGGGATAGAGGAAGATGATGAGAAATTGCAGCTGGCATACATAAGTATGGAGGGCAGTGTCGGGTATTGGTTCCGCTTCTGGAAGGAGAAGGCCAAGAACTGGTCTGGGCGGGGCTGAAGGAAGCATTGGTATATCGATTTGGGGAAAGAAGCAGGGGAACCATTTTTGAAAGGTTGACCACCATCAAGCAGACCGGGACGGTGGACGAAT
>JAHCHA010012202.1:4647-16498 GCA_027742795.1 Vigna hirtella | reverse complement strand
ATTCATTGTACATTGAGATTACTTGTGAATAACAACATTCTTTCATTTTTTCTGGTGTTCTGTGTGTGAGAGTGCATTGTGGTTGGGTTTCCTAATTAGAAACGTAACAAACCTACATTACAAAAACATAAACTTGTTCAATGAACTTTACGAGTAACATAACAATTTGTATCCATCAAGCCACCAAAAAATATATATCTCAAACATGACCTTCCATATAAAATTATCCAGAGTATAATGTGTATTTATCAGTGTACAAATTAGAGAATCAAAAGTAAATAAAAACCCACTATATACATAAATGCTTTTGCGGGAAATAAAAGTTAAAGAAATTACCCATTTATGGAGATTCCAAAAACCATTTGCCCTATCCGTGATGAAAAACAGCTCCCCTGTTCAATTAAAAATAAAATAAATCACAATGCGCAGATAGATCATAACAAAGGTTTCCATTCAAATCAATTGGTAAGCTCTGAATTAATAACATTCAATGACAAAAGAACCCATAAATAAATTATTTGATAAACAAAAACTAAAAATAACATTTTTATTTACCATCAGAAGACCACTTGGGCTCAATTGGGGACTCCACCAGTGCAGGATCATTCCCCGCAACAGACACCTGCTTGTAGATCTCTCTGCATGGAACCATAAGATGATTAAGCTTCAAGTTGAAACATGGTATATAATAAGAAAACAACCACTCCAACTATAACATGGAACTAGGAAACTAGATCCAGAAGAAGAGTCGGAAATGGATGGAAACAGGAAAAATCCTCTGGAAGAAACAAAATCTATGAATCATCATATCCGAAAAAAATTGCATGAAAATTATGAAGAGTATCAATTTTATCAATAAGTGATAAATTAGCACTGTGTGATTCAAAAAAGAACTGAAAATCTGCAAAAAATATAAGTTGTTCATATTACAAGAAACTGTATCATAAATAGACTTGTAATCAATACAAAGAAACTAAAATCTCACACATTATTTGACCTTAAAGAGTATCTCATTGTCACTTCAATTACGTGACAAACATGATAAGAAAACTTAACTTTTTCAAATTTCAATTTTATTAGAGTTCTACTCACCCTTTTTCAGAAATATAGCCAACCCAAAGTTCTGATTTATCCCATGGCATGTATGGATGAC
The DNA here is from genome assembly GCA_027742795.1 of Vigna hirtella. Classification (NCBI taxonomy): domain Eukaryota; kingdom Viridiplantae; phylum Streptophyta; class Magnoliopsida; order Fabales; family Fabaceae; genus Vigna; species Vigna hirtella. The sequence goes on along the minus strand of JAHCHA010012202.1, from coordinate 15,345 downwards.
TCCACTGAATCCAAGCTATTCTTTCACTTTTTGGATCAAGACGTGGGAAAGCATAGAAGTCACTTCCACTAACTAGTACCTGGGCTTCTGAATGTCACACAATCTAGTTAGACATAATATTGATTGCATGACCAAACAGTCATCAAGAAAGGGAAACTACCCAATATATGAACTTTTAACAAGCGATAATGAAATATTTGTTAGAATAAGCTTAAATGGACAGTAGTTAATGTTAGAGTCTTATGGGTAGTTAATGTATTAGTAGTTGGAGACTTATAGGTAGTTAATGGGTTAGTCGTTTATAGCCGTTTTTTTCTGTTTTTGAGTACAACGATCAGAAAATTGAAGGTCAATAAATTGTATTATTGATTGCATAAATAAAACAACGACAAGAAGAAGAAGTAAATCAAAGTTTTTCACAAGATTGAAAGTTGTTGTATACAAAGTGGTATCAAGAGCTAGTTAACTCGAGTTCTTGAGTAGGAAAAAAAGAGTGCTTGAGCATTTGAAAAAGAAAGAGTGAGATAACCGGTCATACAAACAGTGTGACAATTGGGAGATGGCTGAAAATAGCCACGTAGAACCAAAAAGCACCGAGGGTTATATGAATGCCAGAATAATGCATTCAGAGCAACATGCACAAAGGACAAGGAAGCACTGTATCTTTTGTACTGGGTTGTTGATGAGTTCGACTTTAAGAAGATTACAAGTCCAAAATCTTCAAAAGAAGTGTGGAATATATTAGAGAAGGCGTATAAGGAGGATGACCGAGTGAAGTAGGTGTGGCTTCAAACACTTAGGAGTGAGTTGGAGAGCATGAGGATGGAGACAGAAGTAGTAGCCAAGTACATAACTCAAGTTACCAGCTCAGCAAAAACAGAGAGATGTTGCCCCCTAGTTGAGTTGTGCAGAAGATTATGAGGTTGTTGACAAACGACTACGAGAACGTGGAGTGCACAATTGAGAAATCCAAGAACCTATTAACACTCACAGTTGAAAAGCTTGACAGGTCGCTTGAGACACATGAGCAATGGAAGAAGAAGGTGGAGCCACTTAATCGACACTCATGAAGGGAGAGGCTCAGAATACTTAAGGCAAAGGATGATATCAAGGTAGTAGAGGGATTGGTCCTGGTGGTAGATGTCGAGGACACAAAGAAGAGAAAGGATAATCTGGTCAACAAAATTGGCACGGAAGAAGACGAGGTCCAGGGAGAAAATGTCGGTCAAGCAATTCAAATGTTGAGTGCTTCAAGTGTGGCAAGTATGTCCACTATGCAAAGGGCTGTTACTCAAACAGATTTATGGAAACCTCTTCAAGCAACTTGATGAAGCCTCCATGGAGATGAAGATAGATGAGTGGAAGCCATGACTTGATGAAGGAATTGGTGTGTGTAGAGTGGTTTTGGGATGTTCTTGAAGGAGGTTAGGCCAACCTACGAGTAAAAGGCTTAGGAAGAGCCTTTGTAGAAGACAACATACATGAACTTAGAAGAAGAGAGAATGCAATTTGGTATAATTTCTCTAATATTTATTTCCAAGTTCATTTTACAAATGGTAGAGCACTCCTTTTATAGGTGAAGGAGTGACTCTAGGAAGGAACTAAAGTACATGAACCTAAGAAGAATACATTGACCTAAAAAGGTTCTTGAAGCTTCCAATGTCCAAGGGGAATGAATGGGAGCCTATCCCTTTAAAAGAGACTACATACAAAGCATGGGAGCCTTCTCCATCTTTCTAGAAGAACCTTAAAACTTAAGCAACCCCAAAATGTGTGCTCTCCTCCTCCAAAGCCCATATTGACGCAAGAAGCTCAAGAACTAGCCCAATTGACAATAACCAAGCAGCTCTGACCTTTGTTGGCTATTTTACTTAACTTTCTCATGAAAACCCGTCTAGCGAGCTTGATGGAGATCCATCCAAGAAGCTACAACTTGAATCGGGCTAGGAGAATGGAAGAAGAAGAAAGACTTCAAGGACTTCTAATCTTGTGGAGATGGTGTTTCAAGCTTGTTTTTCCCTTCTCTTAAGCCTTGTAAATATGTACATATGTCTTTCTTTAGACCTTGCATTTGGGCCAAGGACCTACCCATCTAGGGAACTTAGTAAATGTCAACGATTTTGGAAATTTAACTGCATTCAGCTCAGAGGTCCAGAAAATACGTGCCTATAGTCAAATGGAAGCTTGTTGAGTCTAGTTTCCAACAAAAAAAAAACAATTAGCTGATTTGGAGTTTTGTGAAGAAAGTTATGAGTAAAACAATCAGTAAATGTCATAGCTGCCAAGATGTTGTCAATTGGGCTAGTTCTTGAGCGTCTTTCGTCAATATGGTTTTTGGAGGAGGAGAGCGCACATTTTCAGCTTACCTTCTAGGGAGAGAGAAGGCTCCCATTCATCCCCCTTGGACATTGGAAGCTTCAAGAACCTTTTTAGTTCAATGTATTCTTTTTAGGTTCATGTACTTAGTTCCTTCCTTGAGTCACTCCTTCACCTATAAAATGAGTGTTCTACCATTTGTAAACTGAACTTGGAAATAAACATTAGTGAAATTATGCCAAATTGCATTCTCTCTTCTTCTAAGTTCACTTAGGTTATCTTCTACAAAGACTCTTCCTAACCCTTTTACTTGTAGGTTGGCCTAGCCTCCTTCAAGAACATCCCAAAACCACTCTATACGCACCAATTCCTTCATCAATTCATAGGTTCCACTCATTTATCTTCATCTCCATGGAGGCTTCATCAAGTTGCTTGCAAAGGTCTCCATCACTTTCTTCACAGAAATCCAAATGAGCTGATTGTTTTTTAATTGGAAACTAGACTCAAAGGGCTTTCATTTAACTATAGACACCTATTTTCTCCACAAGATTAGAAGTCCTTCTTCTTCTTCCATTCTCCTAGCCCGATTCAAGTTGTAGCTCCTTGGATGGATCTCCATCAAGCTCCCTAGATGGGTTTCCATCACAAGTGTTTCAATTGTGGTAAAGGCCGGACATTTTGCAAAAGATTATCGATCTGAGAATAGAAAGGAAGAGACAATCAACCTAACAGAAGATGTTCAAGAAAAAGTGGCATTCTTGATGATGGCACATAGCTCGGGAGCCAAGCATATGAAACTGAAGAACTCGACAAGATAACCAAGTAGGTTGGACCGTCAAGACATGTAGATAGCCCGTTCAACATGGTGGAGTGTCTAGATAGCCAAGACAACTCAGTGGAGCATGAGGCCAGCTCGATTAGCTTGGTAGGGTGTCTACATAGCTCATTTCAGTCAGTGGAGCAAATGGAGTGCTTGGATAGCTTGATGGAGTAGGTAAACAACCTGGATAGCTTGGTGGGGAGCCTAGGTAGCTCAATGGAGCATGCAGATAACTTGGATAAGTCAGTGGAGCAAGTGTACAGTTCGGATAGCTTAGTGAGGTGTCTAGAAAGCTCAGTGGTGCATTTGTACGGCTCGAATAACTCGAACATGTGCGAAGACAATGGTTAGGGATTGCAAAAAGTGTTTTGCAACAGAGAATTGAAAAGGAGGTTAGAGGCAATGCAATCTAACAAGCTAGCTTAGAGAGAAGAAAGCACTGAAAAGATGTAAGAGTTGCACTGGAAGTACAAGAGAAGAAGAAGCAACTTGAAATGGACAAGGAGATCAATGTGATTGAGCGTAACAATACATGGGCATGGTTCAATCTCTCAAAAGGAGCTAGACCTATTGACAGGAAGTTAGTTAATGACACGTCGGCCATAGAGACAAAAGAGAACCTGGTTAGGGACAAGTCAGTCATGAAAGAAGCAAAGAACCTGACTAGTCATGATAGGAGTAAGCACAGTGTTAGAGGAATTACTACACTTGGGAAGTCGGGATGGAGAATAGAAAAATCGAGATGAAGAGTAAAAGAAACATTTAAGTTTACGGGAGAGTTTTGTTAAAATAAACTGGGCAGTGGTTAATGAATTAGCCATTTGAGTCTTATGGGTAGTTAATATATCATCCGTTAGACACTTATGGGTAATTAATGGGTTAGTCGATTATAGCTGAATTTGTCTAGTTTGACTACAATGGTTAGAAAATTGTAGGTCTACAAATTCGATTGTTGATTGCATGAATAAATCAAGAGATGAATCAAGTTTGCTCACAAGAGAGGTTTGTTGTCCACAGCATTTACCCCTATTTGGTTTCGGACAGTGCCTTTAGTTTTCATTTATTATTTTCAAAAATAACAATGAAAAATGAAACCTTATTTCACTTTATTTTTGTTAGGATATTTATCCTATTTTATCATCATTATACTGTGTCAAGGATTACTCTATTTTATCATCATTATATTTTGTTAAGGGTTACTCTATTTATCATGATTATATTGTATCTAGAGTTATCCTACTTATCATGATTATATTGTGTCCAAGGTTACCCTATTTATCATGTACTCTTGTATCAATTTATTCTTATAAATAGAAGATTATGAGAGGTATCAATCAAACCCTCTAGAATTATTTTACATTTTAATTCTCAAGTTGGTATCAGAGCGGGACCCGCTCTGGTGTTTGTCTCGTAGCATCTGTCTAGCGCCACAGTCCGCTGCCGCCCGCCACCGTCCGCCGCTGCCCGCCATCGGCCACCACTGTCTGCCGCCGCCGTCCGACACCACTGACCACCGTCCGCAGTCGGCTGCCGCAAGCCACCGTCATAGTTTCGTCCGTCTAAACCCTTAGGGTTTTCGTGTTCCTCGCTGGTACGATTCATCTTCTTTAGAAATGACGTCTGGCAATACTCTTTCCTTCTCCGAAAGTCCATCAATTACCTCCGAGAAGCTAAATGGAAACTATTATTTATCATGGTCTGCTGCAGTTGAAATGTGGTTCATTGGCCAAGGGCATTATGATCACCTTGAGCGAGATGGAAGCCATGTGTTTACTGAAAAAGTTGATCAATGGAAACAAGCAGATTTCCAGTTGTGTGCCCGGTTATGGCAATCAGTGAAACCCAAACTTCTTATATCTCTAAGGGCTTTCAAAAACTTGTCACTCCTTTTGGAAGAAAGCTCAAAGCATTTATGCCAACGATATTCAACGTCTCTATGACACTGCACACAAGCTTGCATTTCTCAAAATGGCAAACCGTGATATGGTGTCCTTCATGGCTAAAGCCCAATATGTTGTCGAAGAACTCAGGATGTTTATGGAAGCGGACCCATTAGAGGATATCAAAATGAAACTAGACAAATTTTACATGGTGTAGATTCTCCGTGCCCTACATCTCAATTTTGATCATCTCAGAGATCAACTTCTGACCAGTCATGAGGTCCCCTCCATGAAAACATTGACCACTCGCCTTCTGCGTGTCCCGATACCTCAAACTCAAGAAGCGCATGAACTAGTGGAACCATCTGTAAAAGTTTAGCTATGCCCACACGAGGAAAAGGAGGACGTGGCACTAGAGGAGGAGGACGAGGAGGTCGTGGACGTCCTCAATGCACATACTGTAAAATGATGGGTCACACTCAAGAGAATTGTTACTTCTTACATGGTTTCCCTTCCAAAACTGTCAATATTTCGAAGACTGAAACTTCTACAAAGACTGAAACTTCTATTTTTAAGTTCTCTAAGGATGAATATCAAGAGTATTTAAGGTTAAAGTCTGACAGTTTGGAACAACCATCTCAATCTCCCAATACATCCACAACCTGCGTTTCTCAATCAATGGAAGGTCAAAATTCATGGGTAATTGCCTCAAGTGCTTCTGATCACATTTTTAGTAATACCTCTTTGTTCTCATCTATTTCCTTTCGAGAAAAACCTCATTTCATAACCCTTGCAAATAGATCTAAAACTTCCTTCAAAGGAGTCGGTCATGTTTCCTTGTCTCCCTCCCTCAATCTCAACTTTGTTCTTTTTGTCCCTAATTGTCCTTTTAATTTAATTTCCCTAAGCCAGTTGACCAAAATGTTAAATTGTTTAATAACCTTTGATCACAAATCTTGTTATACAAGAGCGCGGTTCGGGGAGATAGATTGGAGAAGGATATGAAGCTGGTGGATTATACCATTTTGGACCTCGTCCAAGGGTGTCCTGTGTTGCTGCTCCTAATCCTAAACTGCTACATGATCGACTTGGTCATCCTCATTTGTCCAAATTAAAAAAGATGTGTCCTGAACTTAGTAGTCTCCAGAGCTTAGAATGTGAGTCATGTCAATTAGGAAAACATGTTAGATCTTCCTTTCCTAAAAGGTCTCAATCAATATGTAATTCTAGTTTTTCCATCATCCATTCTGATATATGGAGACCTAATCGTACTCCTCCCTTGGTTTTAGATATTTTGTTACCTTCATTGATGAATATTCAAGATGTACTTGGGTTTATCTTATGAAAATTCGTTCTTAATTGTTAGCCATCTTTACATCTTTTTGAATAAAATAAGAATCAATTTGGTCAAGTAATCAAAATATTCAGAAGTGATAATGCAAAAGACTATTTCTCATCCTCCTTTTCTGCCATCTTGAGTTCTCATGGTATCTTATATCAGTGTACTTGTCCTTATACACCGCAGCAAAATGGTATAGCAGAACGAAAAAATAGACACTTAGTTGAAACTGCCCGTACCCTTTTGCTTGGTGCCCATATTCCTGTCCATCACTAGGGGATGCCATCTTAATTGCATGTTATCTTATTAATAGGATGCCCTCCTCCTCTCTTGATAATAAAATTTCTTTCTTCATTCAGTTTCCTAATGATCATCTCTTTCATACATCTCCCCGAGTGTTTGGTTGTGTATGTTTTGTTCATGACATGTCTCCTGGTCTAGAGAAACTCTCTACTCGCGCTCTCAAATGTGTCTTCTTAGGTTATTCTCGACTTCAAAAAGGATATCGGTGTTACTCTCCTCAAACTAAGAAGTATTACATGGTTGCCAATGTCACATTCTTTGAACAAACTCCTTACTTCTCTCCATCTGTTCAGGATGTTTCTATCCTCCAACAGGTCATTCCTATTCCATGACTGAGTCAAATAGTTCCACTATCTCAATCATTCCATGTCTTGATCACAATCCTCCTGAACCTGTTTCTCCACATACTGAGATCATGCCACACAGGGCTCCAATGGATAGGCCGCCTCCCCAAGACAATGGTGAATCTCCTACTTTAGATTCTTCTCCCTAGTCGCCTCCTCCCACGCCTTCTGGTGCAAATGATTCAGCATGGCCTATTGCTCTTAGAAAAGGTACTTGTTCCACTCGAAACCCTCATCCCATTTATAATTTTCTTAGCTATCATTGATTGTTGCCCTCCTATTTTTCTCTTTGTATAGGAAAAGGTAATAAGAAAGAAAAAAATTGCTTTCAACAGTTCCTATATAAATCATTGACAACAGGAAACAAAGAAAATGTTATAATATTTTCAACAATTTTGAAATAAAAATGTTTTCTCAAATCGAACAGGCCATTATTGAGGACTCATTATTCACAGAATAAATTCACTAGAACAAAGAAATTATTACCCTGAACATCTTTGCTTCCAAGTGCTACATATACAATTGTTGTAGATGGATTTTGAGCACTCTCTCGACGATCTAGCAAGATGCTCATACATTTAGGACCAAATAAATAAATGGTTTAACAAATAAAAACATCAGGAACATTCTGACACAAGTCAACGACATTATTTTTTTTTTCTGGACTGCTTACCTTCCCTTACACTGACAAAACGGTTAAAGCGTCCATCATATATTCCATCAGCATAGCTGACTACTGGGCTCCCATAATCCGGAGTAAGAGGTATGGGAGGCACATCTGTTAGAGAATTAAGCATAAAATATCAGCCCTAGTAAGAAGATTGCTTTAAATATACCCTTGACGATAACATGACATGACACTAAATCAATATTTCCAGATAATCTCTGATGAATCTGTATATGTTAACCAAAGTTAAATAAAACACAAATAAATAAATAAATAAAAATTTAATGACAATATATTGCAGACATATAAGAGTAAGTCTACATATTAATCCAAAGGGCACAAACACAAATGCCATTTATGTTTCCTGAAAGTGGTGGATTGGAGGAATTTGAGATGGTTAAATTAATTGTTGATGTTTGGATCATTTAAAATAGGAAGAAATGGAATAAAAAAAGTAAGAATCCATTCAATCCCATTCCATCCAATTCTTCTATTGCTTTTTCTCCAATTAGGCCAGTATGAAATGGAAACAACTAAATTATTCACTAATTATTCCACCATCCCATCATAAAATATTAACCTTATTCCTTTTGATCCTTTCCATTCCACCAGTCAAATAACATGCCATAACATTGTTTTGGAAAATATGGCATTTGATAATGAAATTATATGCTTGCAATACTAACCCAGAGAACTGATGGACTGCTGGTACAATCTCTGATCTTTGTAATTTGCAAAAAAGACAGCATCCCCTGAAACAGTAAAAGCACCACCTCCATATTCCTGAGCCAATGTTCTCACTCCAAACTCCTTAGGTGTAATGTCCACAGCCTCACCTCCCGGATTTTCTGCCTCAACCACAAGAACTCCCCGTCTGAAAAACAGGAAATAGCCAAAATAAATGGGTGAATTTGCAAACTCTAAGAGTTTAAAATTTTCACATTTTCCAACTTCCAAACTCCAAAAGGTAAAATGCTTGGGTATTTTTGTGCTACTTTTCAATTAGGACTAGAGCTCTAAATGTAATCAGCGTGTAATAAGGTCTGCAAATTGCATCAATTCGATGTAAAACTTTATTGGTAAAAACATCACCAAAAACACCTAAAACTTTATCGAGGTTTTGTCCAAGCTAATAAGCCGAAGGGCGGGCACTTGGTATTTGTCAGTTAGTTTGTTTGTGTGGACGACTATTTGGAGAAGTAATTTTCAATGAAATTAAATTTATAAAACTGATTTTAGTTACAACTAATTTTGGAATGAAGTAATTTATGTGTAGATTATTTATTCTAAAAGGAATTTAGCATTAGTCAATAAATACAAATTGTTTTATTCAACACAAACCAACGTTTTTTTCTTTCTCAAAATCAATTTTAAATATCCGAAATCAATCCCTGTTAACGAAACTAAGGACATATCATGCTAAAACCAAGAACATGTTTAGATGCAAGTTACAAGTGTTTTGAGAACATTTGTCATAAAAATACAGTGTTTTTTACAGTAATAAAGCTCTCAAAAACATTTCTAGGTTTGTATCAAACAGACCCCAAACATTTACCTAAAATCACTTTAGCGGCTATTCCAACGTGATTTTAAATCATCCAAACAGCACTCAAACATACCCTGATTCCGCCGGACGTGATTCAAGCCAGACGAGACGTCCACGGGCGTCTACGGCCGTGCCTCCGAGCCTCTTGGCGGCGCCGGAGACGACGTCAGTGGTGATGGGGGACTTCCAGGAACCATAGGGTGCGGTCATTTTATCGGAAATGGAAGGGATGGTGACTGGTGAAGATGCTATTCCCCTTTTGCAGTTGTGGCAGAAGAAACGACGTCGTTGATGTAGGATTCTGAAAGGTACGCACTTTGTAGTGAAATGATTGAAGGTGCGAGAAAAAAAGAAGTTGGAAGAAGAAGAAGAAATGCGAGCGAGAGTGAGAGCAGCAATGGCTAACGTGGCCATTCTACGTTATTTTCTTACAGTTTCCTTTAAATATTATATATAATAATTAAAAAAAGTGTTTTTCATTCTCTTTTATAAAAAATAATTAATTTCACATTTAGTTGTGTTAAATTTTACAAATTGCATGATATCTTTTTGTAAGTAAAAAAAATGACATATTTTAATAGGCAGGCCAAGCCCAAATATCTTAGTATAGTATTTTTTTTATTTGATTAAAGTATTTATAAAAAGTGTTAGGCATGTGGTAGATAAGATAGACTTTTAGTCTTATATATAGACATGTCACCACCTCTTGTAAGGAACTTTTGAGTATAATGAATTGTTATTCTATTGAGAATACTCCAGAACAATTCTACCTTGAAAGTCAAGGCTAGAGAATCCCAAAGTATCCCCTCTAGCCACCTTCCATTCACACCATCTGTTCTCTCATTTTCCATAATTAGATTATCATCTCTCCATCAAAGCATTTTCCTCCAATCTTCATTTGCCTCGTGGCCTATGCCTTCCATGACCTCCAACACCTTAACCACGTCCTCACTGCGTCCATTAGCCACGCTTTTCCAATTAAATTCGCGTCATACATTCTCCACGTCTTCATTCAAGCCGCATCTTCATTCCACCATCGCGAGCTCTTGTCTTTGTCTTCCATTTCTCTCTCGAGAGAGTTCTGCCACTGTAAGCACCCTGTTCTGCACCTTTTCACCATCTTCTTTGCTTTTCTCTCAAGATTTCACCCTTACTGAATCCTATCTTTACTTTTGACCAATTAGAACTAAGATCTCTTCCATTCCACCGATTCAATCGGTGAATTCTCTCTCTCCATTGATTAAAACATCCCAAACGCCCAACCCTAGAATCTACACCGATCAAACCATTAAATCTAGGGTTATCTTCATGTTCGTCTTCCACTGTTTCTCTTATACCAAACCTAAGGATTCACGGTTCAAATCGTTTCTTCGACTGATTCTCGGTTCATCAGCTCGATCCGCGCCAGATTCCATGGTTCCTCGTCGATCTGCCTCGTGATAACAGTTGAAAAACTGTTATTTTCATGCTTAAAATTGATACT
>JAHCHA010012201.1:44871-67418 GCA_027742795.1 Vigna hirtella | reverse complement strand
TTTACTCACTTTCTCAATCTTCACACAAATTTTCTCTTCTTCTTTCTCTTCTCTCTCTTTTCTCTCTTCTTTTTCCAACTCAACTTTTTCAACATTTACATTCACTAGCACTTTACACTCTTCCCTGGGGTTAACCTCAGTATTAGCCCCACAATTCCTCTCAGGCCTTTCTTCCAACTGCTTAGTAATTTGACCCATTTGAATCTCCAAGTTCTTAATAGCAGCTTCAGTGTTCTTTTGAGTGGATTCAGTTGCCTATATGAATTGCTGAAGAGTTTCTTCCATCCTTATTGATCTTTCATTAAGGGTAGACATTTGTTGCCATAAGGTTGGTTGTTGTTGTTGCTTGTGAAATTGCCCTGATTGTCCAGCTTGCCCACTTTGTCCTTGACCAATACTTGGGTGTGGTTTCCACCCTTGATTGAAGTTCCCCTGAAAGTATGGAAATTGATTGGCCATGAAGCTAACATCCTCTAAAGCTTCCACTGGAAAGGCGCATTGACCATTGATATGGTCACCACCACATAGTTCACACATCTATTGTTGAACCTGTGCAACAGTCTTTAACTCTTTTGGCAGTTGTGCAAGTGCCTTTGTGAGATTCTCCAGTTGTTGAATTATTATCTTGTTCTACGCTAACAAGGCATCATTGGATTGCAACTGCAGAACTTCTTTTTTTTGAATAGGAGCTCCTCTTTCACTGTTCAGCTCATTATCATTAGTAGCCATGTTTTCAATTATTTTCGTGGCTTCCTCTAGAGTCTTCCATTTGATATTGCCTCCAGTTGAGGCGTCTAGCATCAACTTGGTTTGTGAACCAAGACCTCCAAGGAAGATTAGGACTACTTCTACTTCGTCAAATCCATGCGTGGGAGTCTTTCTTAATAGGCTTTTGTACCTGTCCCATGCGTGACCTAGTGATTCCTCCATGCCTTGCCTGAAAGATGAGATCTCTTGCTTTCCTTTGTTTACCTTGGATTGTGGAAAGTATTTGTTCAAGAACTTTGTCACCACAGCTTCCCACTCTATAAAGCTCCCTTTTGGAAAAGAGTTCAACCAAAGCTTAGCGTTGCCTCCTAATGAGAATGGAAACAAGATAAGTTTGATTGCTTCGTCAGGCACCCCATTTATCTTCACTGTAATGCAAATTTCATTAAAGGTTGTGAGGTGCTCATATGGGCTTTCATGAGACAACCCATTAAATTGGTTACTCTTAACCAGTTGGATTAATGCCGGTTTCACCTCCATATTAGCTGCATTGACCGTTGGTCTTGCTATGCTATTGAAATGCTGAGGCCCAACTACATTAGTGTAATCTGCAAGAGTCTGTCTGACATTATTATTCTCCATCTCCTCAGTGCTATGGTAAGAACCTTGTGGTGATGGTTGTAAGAGATCTTCCGGAGGAGGGAAAAGTTCTCTAGATGTACGGATTCTTCTCCTCCGTCTACTCTCGTCTAAGCCTTCAAGAAGAGGTTCCGAGGTTTTCTTGCTTCTAGTTCGAATTGCTTCCTGCATACACAAGAAAACAAGTCCCTAGAAAAATTTGTTAGCACAAAAAGATAGAGAAGAAGATATAAAATCAGAGATAAGAAGATAAAATAAAAATAGAAAAAATAAAACCAGAAAAATAAAAACAGAAAAATAAAAACAGAAAACAGAAAAAATAAAAACAGAAAAATAAAATAAAATAAAATAGTAACCGAAAAAAATAAAAACAGAAAATAAAATAAAATAAAATAAAAATCGAAAAATAAAAACAGAAAATAAAAACAGAAATCAGAAAAATAATAACAGAAAAATAAAAACAGAAATTCAAAATTCGAAATTTAAAATTCAAAATTCAAAAACAAGTCAAAGGTAATCAATAATCACACAAATAAACTAGTTAAACCACGAGTCCCCGGCAACGGCGCCAAAAACTTGATGACAAATTTATGAACACCGAAAAACGGCGCCAAAAACTTGTTTAACCCTCGGCAAGTGTGACCGAATCGTATGAAGTAATAAACTCGGTAAGACCAAGTATCGTTCTCCCAAAGGACTCACGGCCTAGTTAGTTGTATGATTTGTTGATTATTTAAGACTTGTGAATAAATTCTTGAGGTTTCAAATGCAAAAGACAATAAGTAAACATGTATGCATGAGTTTTGATCACGGAAAAGATGAACACAAACACTTGAACGAATTAGATGGATGAGTATGTTGTTGGGGTAATCAATTTCATCTTATCCACTCTCATATACTTTTAGGAATTCATCATTCTTTTCATCAATGTTAATGCCACTCTCTAAATCACCTTGCAAGAAAGCATATCCTTAATTACGAGTTCATACAATTCCTAGCATCCCTAATAATTAATTCTGAAGCACAGAAGCTTAAAGGCAACCAACCCTCGTATCCCTATGTCTAGGCAATATGCTATCGGGAGAATTTCCCCGGAGCTAGATTTCCCTGTACGTTCCCATATCGACAAAACCAATAATCATGACATCGAATGAGTTAAATAATGCATGCTTTCAGCAAAGAGGAAAAACCCTAACTAATGATGAAAGAAAGCATGTATCTCAAATAAGATGTTTAAACACAAATTTCATATATGAGAGCTTCGAAAGATTACATTGATTTCCCAACAACAATACAAAGTTTAGTTCACCATATTCATGGTGAAACTAGATGAACAATAATGAAAGAATGAAAGATACAACCCTAGAAAGATGAGTAGGTAGCCTAAGCATCCAAGATCTTCGTCCAAGAGGTGGAAAAGTGAGTGTTTGCTTCGTCTCCAGCCAAAGATACAAACCCTAGGACGTCATAAAGCTTATATACTATTCGAAATATTACAGAAAAGTGGGCCTAAGCCCAAAAGCCCTCCGCTCAGCGGTACCAGTGCGTAGTCAGTTCTCCCCAGCTGAGCGGTACTAGCGCATGATCCATTTTGCCCCCCAGCTGCTGTTTTGCCCCTCAGCGGTGACTTCGTCACCTGAAAACTGCCGCTCAGCGCCAAATTACCGCTCAGCGCCACTCGGTCACACTTTTTCTGCATTCTGGTTGACTTTTCAGCATTCTGGTTGACTGGTTGACTTTTCTGGTTGAATGGTTGACTTTTCTGGTTTCTGGTTGACTTTTCAGCACTCCAATCATTCGGTACTTCAATTCTTCTTTCAAATCATTCAATTAGCCTACAAAATCAAGGGAATCTTGCACAAAACCATTAAATTCACTTTCAACTCTCTTATTCACAAAACTAAAGCAAAAATATGAGTTCAAGCTAGTTTCTAAGTCTTAAAGGTTGCTTTTGGTATCAATTTTAAGCATAAAAATAACGGTTTTTCAACCGTTATCAATAGGCACGGACAGAAGAAGCAGTATTTACAAAATCAAAATAGGTAGACGTGGAAAAAGAAGGGAAAGGTAGAAAAGAAATGCTAAAAATTACGAAACAAACAAAACACAACACAATTAAACATGCGACATGCACACACAATAACACACACACAAAACAAAACATCACACTCACAAAACAAAACAAAACACAACACACACTAACACAACAAAAGACCTAAGACCGAACCGTTGGTCCCCGGCAGCGGCGCCAAAATTTGATGTGGCTGTCGCGGCCCATACAAATTTGATGTGCATTAAAGAATGCAGTATAATGTTAGGAAGTGACTCCTAGGTCGTCTCTCAAGGACCAAATGTGGTTCGTGACTTAGGTCAAACACGTAGTGAGGGTTTCGATGAAGAGTTTGAGTATGCGAAATGCACTAAATTTAAAACACAAATAAGCAGAGCAGAAGAAACACAAGAAAAGTCCGGAAATCTCAAGGAAGCAATGTAATATCGCTAATGACCTACCCAACTAACTTAAGCTAACATTACAACGAAATTGACACACTAAAACATGAAAACAATTGAAGAAAACATTAAAGCCGAACCGTATTGAAGATGACCAAACGGTATTGAGTCACTAAGTAAAGAATCGAGCTGGAATTAATTATGCACGTATCCTATGCTAAATAAAATGGAACAAGGATCAACCATGGTGAATAAAGGCACCACCCAAGGGTGATAAAAGCGCTAGCATAATAGACCGAGCGGTCTATCCTAACCGAATCATAAACCGCATACTTGCATCAGCTTAAAAACACCGTGCAGCAAAAAAAAAGAAAAAAACTTTCCTTTTAGCTTGCGTGGATCAATTTAAATGCACATAATCTAATGAATCTATCGCTATTGAAGTGGAACACGTCAGTTAAAAAAAAAATTGCACATTGTAATCATCTAGATGAAGTACATCCATCATTGAAACAACATTAAAAACAATGCATGAACAGTACCACTATGGGCTCAACTTGCGAAGAGGTGGCAATGACATTGAGAAACGCAAGTGATGAATAAGTTAAATAGCTTAAAACATTAGCCGACATTCAACATGTAGAATATAAAAATCATTTTCGGTTAAGCATGAAGACAATATAAAACAAGACTCTTTTTTTTTCATTTGAAGCTCTCGCCTTGTGGATGTGACGGTAGTGTGCTTCTCAAAGTAAAAACAGCAGCTGCAACATGGAGGCTTTCTTCCAGGCCGTGCACACCGCTTTTGCATCCGCTCCCCATTCCCGTGCACAAGCTAGATGTTCAATCTCAAAGAAAAAAAATGAATCAGCGTGCATCCCTTCTACTCAAGCAACGTCACACTCCCTTCCAACCACGACAGTGTGCTTCCCTCCAAATTAAAGTGAAGCTTTTTCATCCACAATCGCGTAACATCATGCTACACATTTCTACAAATTGAAAAATGCTCAAAGAAAAACTCCCATCTTGGTGGCGGCTGGTCTCCTCAAATGAGCGTGCTCGACTCCCCTGAGCTGTGTGCTTCCATTAAATGGAAGATGAATCCCCCTGCATCCACGTGCTTCTGCCCTACTTCATATTAATTGGCCCCATCCACGCTGGACGCTCCCCTCCTTGCTTGCTGGACCGTGTTTCCTCTACAAGCTGCTGGACGTGAGCTCTCCTCTTTGTTGGACATGCTGCTTATTGCTGCTGTGTGCACCCCCAAGCTGTTGTGCTGGTGATAACAGTTGAAAAACTGTTATTTTCATGCTTAAAATTGATACTAAAAGCAACCTTTAACACTTAGAAACTAGCTTGAAATCATGCTTTTGTTCATATTTTCAGAAATAAGAGAGCTGGACAGGTTTATGCTTGATTTCAGTGTTTTTGTGCAGGTTTTAAGGTGAATTTGGTGAAAGAAGTGAAGAAGGAGAGAGATGGAATCAGAAAAGACATCAAAAAGTGCAAAAGGAGAAGCCGCAACTGCCGCTCAACGGCAGTTTACCGCTGAGCGGCACTCAGGAGTTCACGGGGGATGCGCTGAGGGGCAAAATGGCCGCTGAGGGGAAGAAACCAACTCACGCACTTACCGCTGAGCGGTACTTTACCACTGAGCGGCACACTTATGGGCTTGGACCTAAATTTTCTGTATATTTTAGAATAGTATATAAGCTTTAGGGCGTCCTAGGGTTTGTATCTTTGGCAGAAACGAAGCAAACACTCTCTCTTCCACCCCTTTGAAGGAGGATCTTGGATGCTCAGGCTACCTCTTCACCTTTCTAGGGTTTTATCTTTCATTCTTCCATTATTATTCATCTAGTTTCACCATGAATATGGTGAACTAAACCTTGTATTGTTGTTGGGGAATCAATGTAGTCTTGTGAAACTCTCATATATGGAATTTGTTTTTACATCTTATATTTAAGACCTATGCTTTCTTTCATCATTAGTTAGGGTTTTTCCTCTTTGCTCAATGCTTGCTTTGTTTAACTCATTCAATGCATGATTATTGGTTTTGTCGATACGGGAACGTACGGGGAAGTCTAGATCCGGGGAATTTCTCCCAATAGTATATTGGTTGTCGTTAAGCTCCTGCACTAAAAGAACTAATTATTAGGAATGCTAGGAATCGTATGAACTCGTAATTAGGGATAGGCCTTCTTGCAAGGTAATTTAGAGAGTGGCATTAACAATGATGAAAAGAATGTTGAATTCCTAAAATATATGAGAGTGGATAAGATGAAATTGATAACCCCAACAACATACTCATCCATATATTCCATTGAAGTGTTTGTATTTTGTTTTAGCCATTGATCAAAACTCATGCATACATGTTTATTTTCTGTTTTGCATATTAAATTCCACTTATTTCGTTCTTAAGTCTTAAATAATCAACGAATCACATAACTAAACTAGGCCGTGAGTCCTTTGGGAAAACGATACTTGGTCTTACCGAGTTTATTACTTGAAACGATTCGGTCACACTTGCCGATTGTTCAACAAGTTTGTGGCGCCGTATTTCGGTGTTCATAAATTTGTCATCAGCTGGACCGCTTCCTTTTCTGCTCAAAGAAAAGGCAAGATGCCTCTATAATTCCAAACCTGCTGGACCTCCAAATGAAGGCCTCTTCCCTGCTGGATCGTGGACGTGTGCTGCTCTTGATCCAACAACTTTTTCAACGCTGGAATGATGCTCTCCAAACAAATATTTTGTTGGGCCATGATGTCCTCATTTCTTTTCAGCCAGCAGCATGCACCTCTCCAAGTACACTCCCATAATTGAAATTCACACCTCCTCTTTCATTTTATCTTAAAATATAATTGATGTGGTATTTCTCTTTTAAGTCCCAAAATATTATCCAACAATTTCCTTACAATTAATAATGCAAATAATTAGCCTCAAATAATTCAAATTAATTAAAATAAGAATTTCTGGTCAAATTAAGCACAATTAGCAAAAATGGGGAAATACTGGACATTTAAATACAATTCCCTAATTAAATCCGCTACAATAAACTAAGTGAAGTCAAGAAAATATTGACTCATCAACATGCAAAATCCAAATCTTTCAACCTTTTTCTTTGGATTTCTATCACTCTTTCAAGCTCTTTGCCATGACACACTCTTTCAAGCTATTCGCCATGACAAAGAATCAAACCACAAGGAAATTACTCGCTTTGGTGAACTTGAAAGAAATGATAGAGAAACAAAGAAGAAAGTTAAAAGATTGTTACGAGATATTTGGTGAATGGAGGTTGTAGCGTTTTGAAAGGGTTAACATGAATTTGTTTACGGAAGTTCTGTAGTTTAGTGAAGGAGTAGCATTTTGAAAGGATGCGAAATCCAAATCTTTCAACCTTTTCCTTTGGTTTTCTATACTCCTTCAAGTTTTTTTGTGTCCTTGAAGGAGATAACAGAAAACACAAAGAAAAAAAATTAACAGATGAAGTTCATAGCAGAAATTTTATAAATAAATGTCTACAAGTTATCTAAGGCTGCGAAATTGTATTTATAGAAAAAAAGAAGGTTTAATACCTATTTTGGTCCCTCTTTTCGTAGGGTCTGTTCAAAGTGGTCCTCCTTTTTTTCAAAAGTTCACTAACATCCTACTTCTCGCAAAAACGATGCACGTTAGTCCTTTTTGGTTACGACGTTAAAAAGATGAACGACACAGCTACCCAACTGGCACAAAACTGATGAGTTGTACATTTTTGGTTGAGGTGGCACTGTGAATTGCTGATATGTGTTAAAATAAAATAATTTGAAATGATTTAAAATGATTTAAATTAATTTAAAAGATAGGGTTAAAAATAATTTTAGGATTAATTACATTTGGGGTAAAATCTCCTCGCGATTTCGGGGCGATTTAGGGTTCAACAATCAGCTTTCCAAGAGTGCAGATTTTGATTATTGGTGAAATCAAGTTCGTGGTTCGTCCATGAGCGTGGTTCGTTCGTTAGTGCTAGTGAGGTTAGTGATTGCATTACTGTTCTTATGTTGTTGTTATAGTTACTGATCGCATTACTGTTCTTACTTATGTTGTTGTCTTTAATGGGTGGAATCTGTATTTGTTTTGTCTTTAATGGGTGGATTTTGTATTTGTTGTGTTTAAAATATGATTATATTTGTGGCGTGGTGGGGGTTTATGGAAAAAGTACTGGCGTTGGGTGTTGAAATTGGTCCCATGGTGTGTTAATTTAAGTTAATGAGTGGTCCCCCTTTTCCATTTGTAGTGTAGGGATGTCTAACGATAGGTTTGGGGTAGTGGTCCACCACGGTGGGACCTTGATAAAGGAAGTGCCCTTTAATTATATAGGTGGGAAGATATGTTATTGGGACATTGACCCCGATACATGGAGCTATTTTTGAGTAGTAGGTTCACTTAAAGATTTGGGTTACATTGAAGTACATGAGTTATATTACGATATTGAACATGTTTTATATAAGCTATATGATGATAAAGGAGCTTTGAACATGATGAATGTGGGAAAATTGTTGAGGAAAGTCAACTTGTATGTTGTACATAAAGTGAGTGAAGCAGTGGTTGTAAAAAATGAGAATGAAATTCTTTACCTTTGCCAAGGGCCTGCAGAGAGTGGTGAGGGTAGTGTTCTTGAGGTTGGTGTAGAAGGTCCTGTTGAAGTGCAACAGGAGGTTGAGGAAGGTCCTCTTCACTGTGGTCGTGACTTGGAGAGAGATGATGGAGTGCAGGTTGACACAGAGGGTAGCGTGGAGGTGGAGCAGGATGATGTACTTGGGGTGAAGGAACTGGGTGGAGTGGAGGAAGAAGTAGAAGTGCATAGTGAGGAAGAAGTAGAACTGCACACTGAGGAAGAAGTAGAACTGCACACTGAGGAAGAAGTGGAAGTGGATACTAAGGATGAAGCACATATTATTGCTGAAGAGAACTTGGAGGACGTAGGTGATTTGGGTATTGGTTTGGACAATAGTGATTCAGAATACAGGATGGAAGACAGTGATAACGAAGCACAAGGACATGGTAGGGGGTTGTCAGATGATGAATGGGAGTCAGATGTGCTGTTAACTCCAGGTAATAGTGGAAGTGAGGAGGATGAAACTGAGGACAGACCAAGTAGAGGTCCCTTTCCTACATTTGGGAAAAAGAAGTCAATGTCAGATTACAAATGGGAACTTGGTACTATATTTACCGATAAGGATGAGTTTAAGGAAGCCATTAGAAGCTATGCTATTTATGCTGGGAGGGCTCTTAAGTTTGTAAAAAATGATAACCGTAGGGTAAGGGTGAGATGCATGGGTAGGAAAAAAGTGTCCATAGGTAGCTTACTATGGGTATTTGCCATCACGCAAGATTTGGCAGTTAAGAAAGATTGTTGATGTTCATTCTTGCAGCAGGCAACTGAACATTAAAATGATGAATAGTAAGTGGTTGAGTCATGATATAGATAAGTCTTTACATGAGAATCCTAGTATAAGGGTCCAAGACATACGTACTAAAGCATTAAGGAAATGGAACACCAATGTATCAATTTCTAAAGCAAGAAGGGCGAAGTTAATGGCATCAAGTCAACATGAAGGGGATTTTAAAGAATAATTTCGAAGGATTTATGACTACGCACATGAGGTATTGAGAAGTAACCCAGGGTCAACGGTTAAGGTTAAAGTGAACAGTGATAATGGTCAGTCCATATTCGAGAGATGTTATGCTTGTCTTAAAGCATGTAAGGACAATTTTATTAGTTGTAGGCCCATCATCTGTTTAGATGGGTGTTTTTTGAAAGGTCTTTATAAGGGAGAGCTGCTTACTGCTGTTGGGAGGGATCCAAATGAGCAAATGCTACCCCTTGCATATGCAGTAGTTGAAGTCGAAAATAAAGATAGTTGGTCCTGATTTTTGCAATTATTGGTTGAAGACCTTGGGGGCAATGAAGTTTGTGGGGCGTACACGTGGATGTCTGACCAGCAAAAGGTACATGCAGTACTTAAATTATTTTATTATTCATACTTTATTAATCATGTGTGTTTGATTAAAAAATTGATGTTGCAGGGGTTGGTGCCAGCTATCCAAGAGCTTTTGCCTAGGGCAGAACAAAGATTCTGCATCGGGCACCTTTATGCTAACTTTAGGAAAAGATTTTCTGGTCAGATATTGAAGAAGGTATTGGTAACCCATTTTCTTCATTCTCGTGCAATAGGTATTGGTCATGAAGTAGGTTCAGAACTCAAGCAATGTGTGATACTCTGGATAACAACATCAGTGAAGGATTCAACAGTGTTCTTGTTCAGTCCAGAGGAAAACCCATTATAACCATGCTGGAGGATATTAGATTGTATTTGATGAAAAGATGGGCCACGAACAGAACGAAGGTGGCATCTATGGATTTCAATGTCTGTCCAAAGATCAAAAAGAGACTTATGAAGGAATGTAATTTGTCAAGATATTGGATCCCAAGGTAATATTGTTCTTCTGCCTTATTTATGTTCATATCAAGTTGTTGATGTGCCTTATTTATGTTCATTTATTCAGCTGGTCTACAAGAAGGATTTTTGAGGTTAGGCATGTTTTAGTCATTGGGAACAAGTTCACAGTGGACCTGGACAATGAAGAATGTAGCTGCAGGAAGTGGATGATCAGTGGCATCCCATGTTGTCATGTAGTTGCATCAATGAACTATTCAAATGTAGATCCAGAAACTTTTATACCAATTTGGTTCAGGAAATCCACATAAGAAGAGGCATATGCGTCCATCATCTATCCTGTGAATGACCACCTCCTATGGGAAAAAACTAGTTCTCCTGATGTACTGCCACCACTTAAGAGGAACATGCCTGGGAGACCAAAGAAAAAAAGAAGAATGGAGCCATGGGAGCTAACGAAGGATGGGACCCAAATGAGTTTTGGTGGGCAGCGAAAGAAATGTAGCATCTGCTGTGAACTAGGGCACAACACAAAAGTGTGCCCTTTACGTCCAGCCATCATAGAACCTACAGAACCACCACAGGCACAAAGTTCACAACCCCTTGCACCTTCACAGCCATCAAGTCCCCAATCTCCTCACCCACCACAACCAAGTCAAGATTCGATCCGAGATTTAACTCAGCCAATACAAAGGAAAAAGTTAAATATTAGAAGAAAAGATCCATAGATTTAACTGAAAATTTGGATGTATTTGGATGTATTTTGTACTCTTATTAAGTACTTTAATTGTGTATGTTGAATTCTTATTAAGCACTTTAATTATGTATGTTGTACTCTTATTAAGCACTTGAATTTTGTAGTGCTATTAAACAATTTAATTAAATATGTTATTATAGTTGTAGTGATATTATGTTGTGATATTTGGAAGTAGTGATATTATGTAATTATATCTGTTTTTTGCCAGGTATCCTTAATATGTATTACAGTCATATACGTAAGGGACCACCTTGAACAATTTTTAAAGGAAAGAGGGACCACCGCGAACAATTTTTAAAGGAAAGAGGGACCACCGTGAACAATTTTTAAAGCAAAGGGGGACCACATTTAACATTTTTAAAACATAGGGGGGACTAAAACGAACTTTATTGCACAAACTCAGATTGTTCACTCATACTACAACACCAACTGATATTACATCAACAAAACATGATGCTAAACACCTAAGCCATTACATGAACAAAACATACATTGCACATTGCACACCTAAGATCAAGCTAAACACAACCACAATGTCATAATGTTCAACACAATAACAGCAAACACAACTCCAAGTAAGAACTTTATCCTTCTTTGCAACTCTTTCACATTATTTTCCAGATCAAATATCCTGTTGCTTTGTCTCACAATTGTACCATCTCTATCATCAGCGTTGTCCTCGGAACACCACTTGAAAAAATTACATGACATCCCAGTTGAAAATCCACCCTATTATTCACCAAGAACACAAAAATGTTAAAACACATAAAATCCAATACACATAAAAGTCACTACGGTATTCAAAACACCTTGTAATGACGACATCCCCAAAATTTCCTCCCAGCATTCCTTGAAGTTCTGGCAACTTTCATTACAGCAATATCACCACAGTGGCAAATAGGGGTTATCCCAACTCCCCTCGAAACATCACCGTGTGAGGATTGCGAAAATCCTTTGGACGTTGCCTTCGAATAGGAAGAAAAACTTTGTGATGAAGTCATCCCTAACCCTAACCCTTTGCTTTTAAATTTCGGAACAACAGTAGCACGAATCTCCAACAACCCTAACCTTTGCTTTTAGATTTGAGAACAAATGTAGCACGAATCACCAACAACCCTAACTTTGTTTTTTAATTTGGGAAAAACAACCATGAATCCCTTTGCTTTCAGGATGAATCAGCAATTCACAGTGCCACCTCAACCAAAACTGTACAACTCATCAGTTTTGTGCCAGCTGGGCAGCTGTGCCATTAGTCTTTTTAACGCCGTAACCAAAAAGGACTAACGTGCATCGTTTTTGCGAGAAGTAGGATGTTAGTGAACTTTTGAAAAAAAGGAGGACAACTTTGAACAGACCCTACGAAAAGAGGGACCAAAATAGGTATTAAACAAAAAAAGAATGACTGTTGGGAAAGGCCTGATGTGGGGTGACCTTTGGCTTCAATAATAAAAAGTAGTCTGAAGGCAAAAGGTCGCTCCTTTTTTCTCTTTTCCTTTTTAAATTCTCATAGAACGTCAAACTCTAGGGGACTTCGACGTGAAAGGATTGTGAGAATTCATTTTGTGATGTTACTAGAGGTTTTGAATTGACTCTATAAATATAATGCTTAACTCTATACAATTGCACAGTTTGATTGTTTTTGAATAATTCATTTTATCGGATGGCTTAAAAGAAAAAATTAAAAACAATTTCTGGCAAAAAAACGTCGTTATACGCGTGACGTTTGTCGTTCCTTTTTTTTTTCTTTTTATCTTTTTCCTTTTTAACCTCCAATAACAAGTCATTTTTTAAATGGAATTTTATGAATGGAAGTTGTAGCGTTTTGAAAGGCCTTGGACTGTTACAAGTTAACACAAAGAAACCTTGGAGTTGTTACAAGAAATTTTATAAATGGATGTCTACATAAATAATTACTATTGGGAAAGGTCTGATATGGTCTTCAATAATAAAAGACAATCTACTTAAATGATACATGGGAACATGCAGTTTGCTGCTAGAAACAAAGAGGTTGATGTCAATTTCTTCAGACTTCCAAAGTGTCTTTTTGGTTTAATTCTTTTTTATTTTAATCCAACACTAAACGTCGAATTCCTTGGGTATCTGACGTATTATTCGTTATCCAAGGCAAAGGTCGCTCTTTTTTTTCTTTTTCCTTTTTAAATTTCCATAGAACGTCTAACTCTAGGGGACTTCGACATGAAAGGCTTTGGAGTGGTTCTCTGTTATGTTATGGGAGGTTGAACTTTGACGTTATATGTGAGTACGGCACGTCAAAGCCAAATACCCACATAATTTGACTTCGCTTATTAAAACATCGAAGCCACGAGTACAAAGACATTTTTTCGTTTGGTTTAGAAGAAAAATTAAAAACATAATTTACGGAAAATACAACGTCCAATGCGAAGAAGAATTCGACGTTCTGTGGTTGGTTTAAAAGAAAAAGAAAAATAATAAAAAAGGAACTAAATTACAATGCATGCAGTATACTCAATCTGGGATAATGGTTATTGCACAATATATCATTGCTCCCTTTTTTGTTCTTGTTTTCTTTTAAAACACCAATATTACGTCATTTGATAAAGCTACTCGACGTAATATTAAGATATGAACGTCAAACAAAGGGAAGTTCGACGTATTATTGGTGACCAGAGTATTAATATTACGCCAAAGGTTGCTCCTTTTTTTTTTATCTTTTTTTCTTTTTCCTTTTTAACCTCCAATAACACGTCGATTTTGAAAATATTCGACGTCCTCTGTAGGGTCTGTTTTTGAAATTCCTTGAAGGAGTTTATGAATTTTATGAATGGAAGTTGTAGCGTTTTGAAAGGCCTCGGAGTTGTTACAAGTTAACACAAAGAAACCTTGGAGTTGTTACAAGAAATTTTATAAATGGATGTCTACATAAATAATTACTGATTGGAAAGGCCTGATATAGGCCTGATATGGGCTTCAATAATAAAAGGCAGTCTACTTAAATGATATATGGGAAAATGCAGTTTGCTGCTAGAAACGAAGAGGTTTTGAATTGACTCTATAAATATAATGCTTAACCATATACAATTTCACAATTTGATTGTTTTTGAATGATTCGTTTTTTAAAGTTTCTTGGAGTTGTTTTCTGTGAAATCAGATCCACTAATTCTGTAGAAAACAACTTCAAGAAACTTAAAAATTGAATCATATAAACAAGAAACTTCAAGTTATAAAAGCAATTCTACCCCTCCAAGGGTTCTATAGATTTGAAAAATCACTTATCTTCTTACTATTTTTCTTTCCTCTAGATTTTTGTTGTTCAAATTCTTCTTCCCATCAAATATGTTGATCATATTTGGATGGTCAACAGGATGACAATAAAAGATGTTTTTCTGTTGTATGCAATTAAACGAGAGTGGATGCTTGAAAAGAAAGTAGATGTGCTCTATCAGAAGGAGATTAATAACAATCCAGAAATAGAGGATTCTGATGAAGAGTCTACTGAAGAAGAATCTAGGAAGACGTCTGAATCAGAATAGGGTCTTAGAGTCATAGTATTAAGTTATGATGTCCTTGTTTTATTATGTGTTATTTTTTATATGGCGTTTTATTCGTTGGTTTAAAAGAAAAAAAAAATTATTTCTGGAAAAAAAACGTCGAATTGGTGAAAGAGTTCGACATTCTTTGGTTGGTTTAAAAGAAAAAAGAAAAAAAAGAGGGACTGAGGTTATTGTTAACGTTGTCGATTCTGTTATGGGACGTTGAACTTTGACGTTATACGCGAGTACGGCACGTCAAAGCCAAATCACCACATAATTTGACTTGATATGTGGCTTCATCCGCTTAATAAAACGTCGAAGCCGCGAGTACAAGGACGTTTTTTTGGTTGGTTTAGAAGAAAAAATTAAAAACATAATTTCCGGAAAAAAAACGTCGAACGCGGTATTAATTAAATCAATATTTAGTATTTATTTATTTTGTATTGGACGTCGGCTGTTTCCTTAGGGACGTTATGTGATTACGACCATCACGTCCAACCCCAACTTGTTCGACGTTCTATATTGTTTTAAACGTCGACCCCATGTGCGACTTTCTGTTTGGTTTATAAGAGGAAAGAAATAAAGAATAAAAAAAGGATTCACTCTTTGGCTTCATGCTAGCATATAAAACGTCGAATATTTGTCATGGTTGACGTCAAATGTGGGTAGGAATAATACTGCTGGAAGCAAACCACTATTTCGTTATTTTTTATATTTTAAATTGAATGACAGATGTTTCTTAAGTTGACGTTATGTGATTCTAAGGTCATTGTTATACGTCGATATGGGCCTTATTTGACGTTAATACATTTTAGATTATGTCGATATGCTCCTTGTTTGACATTAATACATTTTAGATGGCGAACTATTTTAGTAAATGACGTGGAGCAATTGAATTTATTTACGAAAATGCCACGGGTCATTTTTAACATTGGATATTGAGTGCCTCGACGTTGATCGTGTGACGTTATACGTTGTTTTTCCACTAGTGTGTGTTCAACTCTAACGTTTAAAAAAACTGACATAGCCTCTTTAATTGGTTTTGACAAATAAGGTGATATTAAATATGTTCACTATTTGTATAACTTTAAGTATCCTTTGAATGATCGAAATTCAGCATCTCACTCAATCATTAAATTAATTTCCATTATTCAAAAAAGAAAAAGTAAATAAATGTATTGTACTAATTTATAACATTTATTGCAAAAGTAATTAAGAATGTGTTAAGCGAATTAATGCAAAACATAATTTGAAAACACTTAATAAAAAGGAGATAAAAAAATTCTAGAAACTTTACTATTAAAAGAAAACTATATTGGTTTATTAAAGTACACAAGTCTTTTTCAAATTTGATACGTTGAACTATCTTTATGATAGGGCATTTACATTGATGTAGACTTGTTTTAGTAGAGTCGCAAACACTTGTAAAAAGGATATGCGATAACTCACGTTCTATGATCCGGTGAATTAGTACTTAAATGTTTATGTTTATGAAGTGATTAGTACTTAAATGTTTATGTTTATTTAGTGAATTAGTACTTGTGTGATTATGTTTCTTTACTCTTCATAATAGTTGTTTATTTAGTAGAGATGTCGATATGGTTTATGCATTAATTTCAATTTATTTTTAAACGAAATTATTTTTTATTAGATCATCAAATAAGTGGTTCAACAGATTTTAATTCCAAAGCCTTTGTATAAAGTGATTAGGATTAAGGTAAGAGTGAGTTTTGTTTACTTTAAGTTGAATTAAAATTTTAAATATCTTTATAAAATACGCAAAATTTTAAAATATTTTAAATTGTAAATTAGTTTTTAAATATTTATATTAATTACCAAATTGATCATTAATTAAATTTTATTATTCATCATTTAATTAATAGGTTAAGAACCAATTTAATTTGTCTAATTAGATCAACCTAATTTAATTTGGGTTCGGTCCAACTTAACTTGAGTTAGGTCTAATTTAAGATTATTTGACATGGTTTTGACTTTGGTCGGTCATGTCTTAGTTTCAATTAACATAGTTTGGTCTAAAGTTGACCTAACTTGATTCTACTCGACATAAACCTGACTATACCTGATTTAATGTAGGTCCAACACGACTCATATCTAACTCAAGTTGATCTAATGCGGGTTTAACTCAATTTGATTTGATGTAGGTCGAACTCAACTGAATCTGATGTGCATCAGACTTGATTTACCCAAACATGGACCTAACTCTTCTTGACACAATGTGAACCTAACACAACTTAGCTGATGTGACCTAAATTGACTCAATTTGAGGTGGTCAAACTTGACTCAACCTGAGGTAGGTGATGACAAATTTATGAACACCGAAAAACGGCGCCAAAAACTTGTTTACCCTCGGCAAGTGTGACCGAATCGTATCAAGTAATAAACTCGGTAAGACCAAGTATCGTTCTCCCAAAGGACTCACGGCCTAGTTAGTTATATGATTTGTTGATTATTTAAGACTTGTGAATAAATTCTTGAGGTTTCAAATGAAAAAGACAATAAGTAAACATGTATGCATGAGTTTTGATCAATGGAAAAGAGGAATACAAACACTTGAACGAATTAGATGGATGAGTATGTTGTTGGGGTTATCAATTTCATCTTATCCACTCTCATATACTTTAGGAATTCATCATTCTTTTCATCAATGTTAATGCCACTCTCTAAATCACCTTGCAAGAAGGCCTATCCTTAATTACGAGTTCATACAATTCCTAGCATCCCTAATAATTAATTCCGAAGCGCAGAAGAAGCTTAACGGCAACCAACCCTCATATTCCTATGTCTAGGCAATATGCTATTGGGAGAAATTCCCCGGATCTAGATTTCCCCGTACGTTCCCATATCGACAAAATCAATAATCATGGCATTGAATGAGTTAAACAATGCAAGCTTTAAGCAAAGAGGAAAAACCCTAACTAATGATGAAAGAAAGCATGTATCTTAAAATAAGATGTTAAAACACAAATTCCATATATGAGAGTTTCACAAGATTACATTGATTCCCCAACAACAATAGAAGGTTTAGTTCACCATATTCATGGTGAAACTAGATGAACAATAATGAAAGAATGGAAGAGATAGAAAAACCCTAGAAAGAGAAGAGGAGAGCCGTCACCATCTCACAATCTACCCCCAAGGGGTGAAAAGTGTGTTTCTGCTTCCTCCCAGCCAAAGATACAAACCCTAAGACATCTATGTCTTTAAATAGGACATAAAAATAATAGAAAACGGGTCCAGGCCCAAACAGATCATAAAATCGCAAAAAACTGGCCAAAAACTCGTTTGGTTGACTTTTTCCGTATTCTGGTTGACTGGTTGACTGTTCTGGTTGATTGGTTGACTTTTCTGCATTCTGGTTGACTTTTCTGCATTTTGGTTGACTGGTTGACTTTTCAGCATTCCAATCATTCGGTACTTCAATTCTTCTTTCAAATAATTCAATTAGCCTACAAAATCAAGGGAATCTTGCACAAAACCATTAAATTCACCTTCAACTCTCTTATTCACAAAACTAAAGCGAAAATATGAGTTCAAGCTAATTTCTAAGTCTTAAAGGTTGCTTTTGGTATCAATTTTAAACATAAAAATAACGGTTTTTCAACCGTTATCAGTAGGCCCAACATGACTTGACATGAGTTGGCCCCACTCAACCTGAAGTGGATCAGACTTAACTCAAATTATGATAGGCCAAAATGTACTCAACTTAATGTGGGCCTCAATTCAACTTGACCCAACATGGGCTTGACTCAACGTGATCTAATGTGGGCCTTGTTGGTGTAATGGGCGTTATAAGGGGGTTGAATAAAACCTTAGACTTGTTTTCGCAGAACATAAATCGAAACAACTTGAAGATAAACAAACCAAGCATAAATAAGAGCTTATATTGATTCATCCAAACTCACGAGCTATATCTAATTCTTTCTTAAACTCACAACATAAGGGGTTTACTAATCAAATCAGTTTACTACACAAGCATACAAACCTCTTTATGTTTTCACGAGTAAACAAGCCTCTCCATGTTTTAATAAGTACAAAAACCTCTCCAGATTATCACGAGTACTCAAACATCTCTAGATTATTAAGAGTACATAAACCTTTCTAGGTTATACCTTCTTAATCTCTCCCTAAGATGAAGACTCTCAAAGATATAAAGAGAAATATTATAATGGATTTCATAAAGCTAACAATGGTAGACTTCATAAAGTTGAGAATATTACAATGGATTTTTCATACCCACTATTTACACAGACTAGACAATTAAAATAGACAATATAAGCTCATTATTTTGAATTACTTCCTTGTTTTTTCACTTGTATATCTCTCGCATTTTATTTTGTTCTCTTCATTATGCTTGTTTCTTCAACTTCAATCTCTTTTTATAGATGTAGAAAATATGATTGTTGAGATCATTGAGATAGAAACAATTTATTTTGTATCATTATTTTTATCTTGAATGTTCATAAATGAATGTTCTGATAGGATGTCATAGCTTTGTTTATTTGTTTCCTGTAACACCATATTGTAGAGACATAATCATCCTTAATATAACTCATTCCAATCTAGAAAATATTTGGATCATTGTTGAACAATTAATTTCATTCAAACAGAGATTGCTTAAATCATAAAGAATTGGAATATTTAAAAAATTTAAGATATTGTATCCAAAAAAGGCATTGTACCAAGTCTTTTAGTCGTTTGATAGGATCCTGTGATGCATAATTGATTAATCACTAGTGTAACGAAGGGAAACGACATCGGTTGTTTTTGACAATATGCTTTAGTTTTCGAATCGAGACATATACAAGCGAGGTAAAAAGGTTGTGGACTTTTGGCCTCGGTTACAACCGAGGTAATATCTTGAAGGCTACTGCCTCGATTCTTTAGCAACCGAAGTAGTAAAGAAGAGAAAAGGGGGGGGGGGTTATTACCTAGGTTCAACCGAGGTAATAACATGTCAACGGTTATGGCTTGAACCGTTGCCAAAGCCCTATTTTTTTTTTAAATTCTTGTGCATCCTATGGCATCGGTTGTAGCTAAACCGATGCCATATGCAGGCTTTCTACCTCAATTTTGGCTACAACCGAGGCCTATTCTCCTACAATTTTTTTAATAGCAGATCTATTTTTGTGATATCCACTATCACAAAAACAGACGTGCATATCAAACACAATATATATAACCCAGATTCAACACAATATTCAATATTTACATCACATAATGTTTAAAACATAATGTACAAAGTCTAATAACTATAAATCAACATGTTCTAATGTATTTTAAATCTAATAACTATGAACTATTGTATAATCTAACTAAATATTTTGCAAGTGCCTTCCTCAAGAATGTAAGTGGCTTCTCAGGAAGTGGAGTAAGAGTCTTGAATCTCTACACAAGACAATTGATATTAATTAGTGTATATGAATTCCAAATGTTGGAGAAAATCAAAATTCATTAAATTTAAATATTACCGTTTCCCAACCTCTTGTGATATGGGAACGATGTGGGTCATCCAATACATTACATAGTATCCGCACTCATATGACCCACTTTGTCTGTTACACTACAATATATCATCACAGTTGTAAATAGTTAGTGAAAATCATTAAAACAGAACAACTATAAGAAGGTATGGCTTTAGCATATGTCAAACCTTGAGAGCAACCTATCCAAGCTTTCTACCGTTAACAGTTGATCTCCCAACCAACATCATACGTGCTCCAATAGAACTATATAAAAAAAAAAGGTTTTAGCATTCATTTATATAACAAAGAAAGTCCAAACATTGAGGTTCTTACCAGTCAACTGCTTGTCTGAGATGTTTGGGAGGAGACTTGTGTGTTGAGAGGGTCGCACCTCACACAAAAGTTGATTGCAAAATTAATGCAGTATAGACTAGGAAGTGACTCCTAGGTCGTCTCTCAAGGACAAATTTGGGTTCAGTCTCAGATCAAACACGTAGTGGGGGGGGTTGTGAATATTTTTGTACGGAAAAATTAAATGCTGAAAGCAGTAAAATTTAACAGACTGTAAAAACAGGATTAAAATAGTAAAACGAAAATACTGTAAATAAAGAAAGTACAAAAATAGTAAAATTCAGAAAACGGTAAAAACGAAATTTAACTTTTTGAAAATAACCAGAAAACGTAAATCGACACAGTGTAGTAAAAATAAAAATGAGAAACAACTGAATAAAGTTTTGAAAAACGTAAATTGGAAATGAAATTCTGACAATTAAAATTAAAACACAGAGTACAAATTACCATTAACATCAATTAAAATTCAATACATGCAACTGTAAAATTAAACAAATCCAAAACCTCCCCCAACGGGGGAGGAGGAAAAATGAGCTGCAGAAAATAAAACACGTCCGTGGCTGTCTTCCTAAAACTACTGCCTAAATCTAATAACTCTTCTCTGGCTGCTAATTCTCTTTTATAGCCAATTCTCAGAACATGTTCCTGTGTACTCCTCCTTGATTCCAGCCGTGTTTCGTTTTTGTCTCCCCATAGCCTGAAGACTTTCTTCACCTCCTAGCCGTGCCAAAGAAATAGGGTGGGGCCCTCCATTTGGTGTCCGTTTCCTGCTTTCAAACCAAGATTGACGTGAATTTTCTTCCATGGCTTCCTGCAGCTACCGTCTGCTTCATTCCAGCTATGATACTTCAACATATCAGCACCTCTTCTCCGTGTCTCTCTTCCCTCTTGGTGGCTGTTCCAAGCTGTTGGACGTTTGCCTTTCTTTCCATCTGCTGGACCAAGCCGTAAGCTCCTCAAGGCCGTGAGTGCCTCCCATCTTCTTGCTGCAGCCACCATTCCATTTCTTTGTTGCTGCCACCGTTCCAGCCCCCTCACGGCTTGCTGCATTGCTTCTTCTCAAAGGTTAGACGTGCTCTCTGCTGCCATGGGGCATGACCGAGAGCTTCTTTGCTGGCTTGTGCAGGCCGTGGTCTTCCCTCCAAGCTGCTGGATGCTGATGCTGTCATGGAGCGTGACACCTCCTACGTACTGCTGCTGTTTTCTGTATGTGAAGCTGCTGGACTTGACCGCTTGTTGCTGCTGCCTCTGCACCGTGCACACTGCTTCTCTTCTTGCTAGACCAGTTGCTGGACTTTGTGGTGACACCTTCTTCTGCTCCCAGCCATCACCGTGCACATCTTCTCTGCTGGAACGTAACTCTCTGCTTCCTTCCAGCCAGCGTCCAAAGCTACTGGACCGTGAGCCTTGCTTAAATTTAATATCCTTCAGGTTTCTTTCTCGCTGCTTCCGAAAATTTAAAGCCAAGAACCCAACAATATGACCCCGTGCAGCACTCCAATTACCCTTTCTAAAATGGAACAAAAATACGTGTGTCTTAGTGGTGGCTAGGTCCCGCTCCTCTTTCAATCATCATTTCCCAAATAAAAGTGTTGGATGTGGCAGCAATCCTTCAATCAATAACCGAGAGTTGTTTCCAAGAATGAAAAGAATGACTTCCTAGTGAATGG
Organism: Vigna hirtella; assembly: GCA_027742795.1. Classification (NCBI taxonomy): domain Eukaryota; kingdom Viridiplantae; phylum Streptophyta; class Magnoliopsida; order Fabales; family Fabaceae; genus Vigna; species Vigna hirtella. Next base: position 45,409 of record JAHCHA010012201.1, on the reverse strand, counting down.
ACCCTGATGGAAGAATGATCCAGCTGATTCTGGTGCAAGATGGAATCAATGGAACTTCTTCCAGAAGCTTCTGGAATTTGAACTGGAAAGAAGGATGAGCATCATTTGGTTGCAGCGGAAAGAGATGAAATATGATGATGATGACCAGAGGAAGAATGGATGATTCGGTGATGAGAAACTGATGAAGCTGTGATGGAGAAAATGGAATGAAGGCAGAGATTTGGGTGCTGAATGTGATGCGGATTGGTGGAGATTTGCTAGTAATGGAGCCTAGCTAGGGAGAGAGGCTAGAGGAAACTCTCAAGCTCTCTCTCGGTGACCTTCAACAAGAAGAAAGTTCTGGACAGCATCAACAGAAAACAATTCTTCATTCAAATCAAAGGTAGGTTACAACCAATGGAGCAATGTATTTAAAGGAGAAACAAAGCTCCTGGTTCACGCCTACAACGTTAGCTATGATGCAAGGAAGCAAGTGCTAGTTGTGCAAAGGTGAATAAACGTGAAGAGCCACGTGGAGATCTCTTGAATCTGCTGAAAC